>JADDOH010009504.1:0-59174 GCA_016648135.1 Agrypnia vestita
TCTTAAAAGCGATTACTATGATTTGACTAAGACTATGTACTTAAATAATAAGTGGGTCGACACTCCCAAAAGAATTATTGATCTCTTTGCTGATTTTTTTAAGTCGGTATATGATAATTCTGCACAGGGATCATATTCGTCTGTTCAACCACAATTATTCGATGCTATAAACCTTCCTAATGTAGTTCTTAGCCAATCAGAAGTAGAAAAAGGGTTGGTATCGTTGGATGAAAACAAAACACAGGGACCTGATAAGGTACCAACCATCTTTCTTAAAAATTGTTATAAAGAATTATCATTTATTTTGTGTAAAATCTTTAACTTGTCTTTACAAAACGGAACTTTTCCAGAGATTTGGAAAACGAGTTATATTATTCCAGTCTTTAAAAAGGGCAACCACTCGGATATTAAGAATTATCGACCTATTTGTATCCAATCTGCAATACCAAAACTATTTGAACTTTTATTGCTAAATAAAATAAAAGAATACTTATTCAGCATTATATCCCCTCTACAGCATGGATTTATGCCAAACAGATCTACTCTAACAAACCTTCTTGCTTTACAAGTCGATGTCTTTGATGCCTTCAAAGATTCTCACCAGCTAGATTGCTGTTATACAGATTTCTCCAAGGCGTTCGATCGAGTCTCTCATAGAGTTCTACTAGATAAATTAAATGCCTTGGGAGTTTCGGGTAACATTAAAGCTTGGCTCGAGAGTTATTTACATAACAGACAAATGATTGTTAGAATAGCTGAGTTAGAGTCTGACTACTTTTGTGCAGTAAGCGGGGTACCACAAGGCTCCCACCTGGGTCCTATTTTGTTCATTATATTCATTAATGATGTAATCCCCATGCTTTTGTTATCCGGTGTGAGGTGTTTGCTATTTGCAGATGATATGAAACTCTATAGAGTAATAAATACGGAACACGACTGCAAACTTCTGCAGAATGCACTGGATATTTTACAGAAATGGTGTGAAGAAAATAAACTTTCTTTAAACATCTCCAAATGTCAAATGCTGAGATTCTGCCGTACCCGGACAATAGTAAACTATGACTACAAAATTAATGGTATAACTTTGAGTGTCGTTGATGAAATTAGAGATCTGGGCGTAATTGTAGACAATAAGTTTTCTCTTGTGTCACATATCAATTGCACAGTTGATAGAGGCTTAAGAACCCTAGGTTTCGTACTCAGATTAAGTAAAGATTTCAAAAATATTGGAACTTTTAAACTATTATTTAAGAGTCTGGTTAGACCAGTATTAGAAACAAATTCAGTTGTATGGAGCCCTCAATATGCTGTTCATGTGTCACATTTAGAGAGAACACAAAATAAATTTCTCCGTTTTATCAATTATAAACTTAATTTACCATCAACACATATTGATTATAACTTTTTAAGATCATTTTGCTCTCTTGATAAATTGGAAATAAGAAGAATTGTAGCTGATCTCGTCTTTTTTCACAAAATAATTAACGGGAACATCGACTGTCCACAACTGTTGGAACGAATCTGTTTGCGAGTTCCATCCCGAGTAACCAGAAATTACGCAGGGTTTGCCTTGGAAGCTGCGACAACTAATTACTTTTTTAATTCACCACTTCAAAGGCTTCCCAGACTTGTTAACAGATTTGAACAGTTAGACGTTTTTTCCACAAATTTAAATAAATTCAAACATACAATTCGCAATATTCTTAATCAACAATGAACTTTCCTCTATGTCTAAAAATAATCCTCAAATATATGTAATTATCACTCTTTTCTTGTATTCTTATCCTATAAAAAAAAAAATTCTTAATTTATATTTCTGTAATTATCGCTAATCCTATAAAAAATATGATGTATTTATAGATTTATGAAATTATGGATTCTGTGTTTAAGTTTAGTTGTAGAGCTCTTTTTATATTTCTGTTATTATGTCATTTTATATTTCTTTATATGACTTTTTTTATTTTCTTTTTATATTTCTCATTACCGACATGTATTACCCAATGTTTATGTAAATGCTCTGATGGGCGTATATATACTGAAATAAATAAATAAATAAATACTGAATTTGCGTGCGCTCACGCTGACGTACCATTACCGACTAAATTCAACGACGCGGCGACTGCAGTCCGTTTTTGTCTAACACGTGTTACACGACTCTACCGTGCTCTTTGATATTGAAGCCCAAGCAACCTTCATCTCTGTCTTACATGAAATGTGTGCTATTCTCGTGCTCTTTCTTGCTCGATTTAACTGTGACGTGCAATATTCTGCTCTCTTTTACACACTGGCCGAAAATACGAGGATAATCAATAAATATAATTTGATTAAAAAATCCGTAAATTCGTAACAGTTTCATTTAGTCATTTTGATGATTATAATTTTTGTAATCATATTCGATGATTACAAAAAATGTGACGTATTATTTTTCGTAAATAAGGTAGATATTTCATATTTTCTATGACATGTAGACCTATGTTACACCACCGACACACAAGATTCAACAATACTAATGTATTGTCTATTATTACATTATTATTATTATTATTACATTATTACATTAGTATGTCTATTAGTAACTAACTGCCTGGATTGCAAATATACAATATAAACCCACATCGAAATATTTTAAAATATTATTTAACCCCAGAACTGGCCTCGTTTCGGCGGCTTAAATGTGAAAGCTTACACGGGACAGAAGTTTCTGTTGCTACACGACATTTTGTTCTTGTAAGTCGACCGGAAACAACATGTTCTTTATTGCTACTAGGTAATTGTAAAATTATTTTTAAAACTATGTGTAATACATTATCTGAAACATTTCACGAACACGTTCGCCTCGAATAATCTATTCCATATGAAAAATTAGCGCGTTTAACATATACAGATGTACATATAAAACGTGCTGTATATAAACACTCCTATATTTAAATTAAGGTAATCGCTTATAAATACTATGTAAACAGGAGTAACTCGATCTTAGATTATGTCTAAATACTATTGTCTATATATGGCTTTAACAATAATCTGTATGGTCTTAAGGCGCCATAGTACATGATTCACGTTTTTGCTGTCTGGAGAGTCAATTTAGTGTAAAGTTTTCGAATCTTATTGCCAAAATTGCAGCTAACCATGCATTCAATCAATTTTATTATGAAAGGTCCATTTACTATTAAAGTATTTGTTTAAAAAAAGTTTAAAAAATACTTTGTTATTATCACAAAAAAAATATAATCCCGAAGCCCTATTTAATCTTTCTAGCAATAGAGTTATCTTTGGTACACTTTTTCTCGAAATATTTCCACGTAAAGACCGTATATTTTTTTAATAAATTGAATAAAAGAAGTTCAAACAGAAAGTTTGGGGGAAAATATATAATTATTTTTGGGTAGGTTGTTAAATACAACGTTTACAAAAAGATAAAAATTCACTTTCCGTCTCCTATATTGCAGCATCCAAAAAACCATTAAAACATTGATTATTTTAATTAAATTTTACATGCGTACTAAGAAAATTTCACTGTCATTAATATAAAAATATTCAAAATTTTCTACCTCATACACAGAAATTTGAATTAATTAAATCGTATAGTCTGTTAAAAGATCATTTTTCTTTCAAATCAGTCGTTGGTTGGACACCAACTACGCCAGTCGTCAGGTTACGCTCCCGCTAGTTTATACGAATATATCTTAAAATGCTGCGTAAACTTTGCCTGAGTGTTAATAAAGGGAAGATATCCGTATAATGAATGCATTTTAGAAATCCCATATCGCGGGGACAACGGTAAATGCAGAAAATAACTGTTAAATGTATTAAAAATACTTGAATTTGAATGTCGCCATTTTTATTTTTTACAACTGTCAAATTTTGTTTGTTTTTGCGGGCTGATTCTGATGTTTTTTTCCATTATTCTTATCTGTTTTCTTGAAACAATATGATATATAGACTTTGTTCTGTATATACACTGAATTTTTGTCCTTTCTTTTACCTGCAAACAATATTTTTAATGAAATAAGATACTCCGTCTATTTCTTTACTCAACGGTAATTGTCATTTTTTCACGAAATAGTGATGTGAAATCTTTTGAACCGGCATTTTTTTGTGTTTTTATTTTAACTGAAAAATTTTCAGTAAAACGATATAATATTGTTTTGAGTTTGTTTGTTTTGAAAAAAGAAAATTAAGAGGTCCTAGTACACGATTTTCGTATTTGCTGTCGGGCGCAGAGTTGCCAACGTAGGCGATTTTTCGCCATTTAGGCTACTCAGAACGAGAATCGGCGACGAAAAAATCTAAAAGGCGACTGGTCGCCTACTAGGCTACTTCAGAGACAAGTTATTTAAATCAGCCGAATCGCAAATAATTAAGAAAAAAAATACAATTACCTTTGTGTAATGCTGTCATTGAAAGAATTTTAAGCGTAATGGGGACAATTAAAACAAAATTAAGGAATCGTCTGCAACTACCCATGCTGATCGCTATTCTTAGAATTCGTACTTATATGAATGTAAGAGGTGTGCTGCAACAACTTTCAACCAAGCAATCACATGGTAAGTTTTCACGCTGGTAGCAAAATGTACGTCTCCGGTGTTTTTAAAATGCTACCTATCTACTTACTTTACTTTCTTTTAACGAACATTACGGTTTTTTATATTAGGCTTAGGCCTATTTATCAATACATTATAAATATGTTATAAATAAATTGATAAAAATTACATTTTATTTTATTCATATTGATATTTTGGCGTTTGGGCTACTTTAGGCTACTTTATGTATAGGAAACGGCGATATTAGGCCAAGCGCTGTTGGCAACTCTGGTCGGGCGACTAAATTGAACATATAAACTTATTAAATCATTTTGCAAAACCCGATTATTAATTTATCCTCCGGCTTAATAGCCCGTTCCTTAATAGGAACCGTTTATATGCTCCATTTTTGTCGTCCGTCGTTATATATTTTTATTTATTGTGGTCAATTGTCGATATTTTTTATGAATCGTTTTACCCCAGTTCATATAATCGGATCTTATGAATCCTTCTTTTTTCCTTTTATAACATCTTTATATGTTGTATTATTTAAATACCCTGTTTTAATGAATCGTTTTGTTTTCGTTTATATGTTCCGTTAATCGTTTTTTATTATACTTTTTAAATAATCGTGAGCCATGCACTGATTGCGTGTCACACTCTAATTATATAAAGTTGTCATTCCAGCAAGTTACGGATAGACAACCAAATTATTATATTTAGATATTTGAGGTTACATTTCTGTAAGTATGAGTTTTCATTCTTTTCATAGAATTCAATACAGTAATAGACAATGATCAGTGTAGATTTATACAACTCAATACTTTGAGCATCATTAATATATAATTTGTCTTTATTTTAGTTTTTAAATATTACTTCTACCGCATACATGCATGAATGTTTTTTATAATCGTTTATTATGGTCAGTTGTTGATCTTTTCAAATAATCGTTTTTCTCCAGTTTTCAAAATCAGATTTTATGATTTATATCTTTTGTTATTATGTTTATTAATCATAAGGTTTTACGTTTATATGTTCCGTTTTTGATTGTTATTTAAGTAACTTATGTAGAATATTAAAAATAAATTCGCTTCAATACAAGCAAAAAAAAGTTTAATCATTTTGCACTATCACCCTTCAGAAATTTGATAAATATATAATACTTTATAAAGTTAATCTGTGCTATTTTGAAAATATTGGGATGTCAGATCTTTATCCCAATCTTGACAGGTATGTATAACAATATATTGACACTAATTTCGATGTTTTAAGTTTGGCATGTTTGAAATAATTAATGAATCAATCAGAAAGCCCTAAAACGTAAACAAATGTTAATGTATTCACAATTACGAATAATGATCTTTCTAATTGATTGAATTCATTAATTTCAAACCTGTCAAACATAAAACGTCAAAAAAACGGCATCACAATGTAATACAATAACTGTCAAGATACAGAAATAGCAATGTTGCTTAGTTCAGAATACGGATGATTATCATTTTATTTGACTTTTATTATTGCGAATTAATTTTAGATATTCGATATAAGTTACTTTCATGAAAGTCTTACGTTTTGAAAAGATAATTCAGAATATTTTTATTTCTATATTCTCTTTATACTTAACCATATTTTCATGGGTGTACGACTGTATAGTAATTAATAACAACTTTTGCGTGACCGCGCAACATGAGTTGAGCGCTGATTGCTTGTCACATTCTAAATATCTAAAGTCGTCTTTCCAGTAAGTTACGGACAGACAACGAAAATATTATTATTATTATTATTTTGTCTTTATTCTACTTTTTAAGTATAACTTCTAACGCACATACATAAGTACACGCATAATTTTTTTAAATGGTTTTTATTTGAATTATTTAACATTGATATTAGACAAAATGTTATAAAACAATAAAAAATATAGTGAAAATTCACACACGTCATACAATTTTTCAACGCTAAAGAAAAAATAATAACATATAATATAAATAATATATTGCATGTAATGGAGATCTTAAAAAAATGTTTTTCTTAAAAATCAGAAAAATAGCATAAAAAAGCAAATTTTGAGTGAAATTTCAGAAAGAAACAATATCCATTGCATTACGGTCGGCTTTGTCACATCTCTAATATAAGGATCGAATAATTATTGTACAGAAAAATTTCGCCAAACTTGCAAAACTTACGTTCATGTAGAAAGGGTTACGTATGTAGCACTACGCAGTTAAAAGGTCAGGCGTTAAAGTTTGCACATTTCTATTTCGTTTTATAGTATTGTATATTTCTCGCTATCGTTTTTTGTGCTTAAATAATACATGTTTGAGCGAAACTAGCGCCATTTTTAGCGGGAAGTGATTAAACTAATGCCAATATTGAAGGTATAAGAGCCTCTTAACCGGTCGAATGACGCGGAATTTCGCGTACGATTTCTGTTTTTTAGACCTATTTTGTGATGGTTATATTCATGTAAAAGCAACAATAATCGCTAAAAAGTTGCAGTTTCTGGTTTCTCAATATACAGACTTCAATATTTATTTATATTTCAATAATAACTTATTCATTAATTATGAAAATAAGTAACGAAATTTGCTGTCAGAAATATACACGCATTTATATCGAATAAAACCATGGAAGCAATAACACTAAAGATATTGTATTTCAATATTTTCGTTCTAAATATATTAAAAAATATAAAAATACTTAATTTTAATTTTTTTTTATTAAAAAACACTTTAACAGATAAATAACACAATTAATTGAAGACGACATTTCGAATGATTTTTTGTCTGGTTTGCGCGGCAAATGAGGTTACTTGACAAATAGAACTCGTTCATTCATTCAAGATCTTGAGATTCAACAGTAAGCTTTAAAAACCCATAAACGCAGGTAAAATAGGCCGAATTTGCAGACGTGTCAAGGTACCCGACCGGTTAAAGAAATCCCTTAATACATCCGGGTTAGAGGTGGGATGCGTGGGTGCGGGTGTGTGGCGTAGCTATAAATATCACGCCACCGGTCGGTGATGCAGTGTTCGAAGAGTTAACTTTGTGCGGGCGAAGCGACATAATAACAAAGCCATATTTTCAAGTGATCATTTTGAAGCGCGAACATTCTAGGGAGTTCCAATGTGTATGTATTTTTGTAGTATTGACAAATCAAGTTTATCATTTAACAAAATGTTTTACTTAAATGTGAATACGCGAAAATATGTAATATTAATTAAACAAAAAGGCCGTGCAAAATTTATGAATATAAAAATTTAGGGATAAAAATTAGTACCTACTCTCATGGATATGTGATAACATCGCGTGCGTAGGAAGCAAGGTATGAAAATTATTTTTGACTTACTTACAAATTAAGCTAAACACTGAATTGAGATATTATATTCTTATTTTATATTTAAAAATTAATATCGTGTATGAATTGAATTCACAAATACGTTCTTTATTTTTGACAATATCTACTGACGTAAATATATATTCACCATGAAAACGAATAATTATGTATTTGTTTTGATCACTATTTATCACATATTTTTCTGAGATAACTACCGAATTTTAGCATTCGTCTATATATTTTTTTAATATAGAAATTCTCATGACCTTACATATATATATTCATCTATCAAAACTGACCCGATGTTATCAAAAAATATCAACATTTTTACTGTGCGTATTAGAGGAGCAATCGTATATTAATTACAAAATTAGTGTTTAAAAGTAGTTTCTAGGGTTTTCATGGATATTTTTCCATTTTTAAACGATCTTTTGGCCGACAATTTCTTACCAGCACATCATCCTGATAATAGACCCTGTGATGGAATATGAAAGGTTAGCCAGAAAGTTCGTTAACTCACGAAGAATATCCCAGAAGATTTACAAAACCTGAGAATTGTTTTAATTATAATTTCGATTTAATTTTTTTTTGCGTATTTAAGAAAATTATTATGTTTAATAAAACACATCGTGATGACGTCAGACAAAAACCGTTATTTTAAAAATTTCAGTGGTTTTTTAAAATGTCGTTTTTTTTTTTTTAAATAGAGATGTGAACACGGAATACGTGTCACATCAATATTCTTACTATTTTCAAACTAAGCTAAACGCTTGTGTTATGAAAATAGGACTAACTAGCTGGTCAGGAGAGAGGTTCGAACCCGCGACCTTTGAATCAGGAGGCGAGAGTCCTAACCACAAGACCAACAAGCTACTCATTATATTATTCATTTTTATTAAAATGTGTACGCTTACGTAGACTACATTTTTTTAGGACGATAACTTAGATAGAACCTATTTTCTAATATAAAAGTAAAATAATTAAGAATATATAAGCAAATTCGACAGGCTGTGGTCAAAAAAATCGTTTTCAGTCATGTCAATGGTTACTAAGCGATTATATATACGCAGAATATGTTTTCTTACGTGTTTAATCAATTCAGGTTAATGAATCTGATTTTAAAACTACGTCATTTGTTGACACATTTGATACTTTGGAATATTTATTTTTAAATAATACGTAATGAATTAATTTTTATTAAAGGGAACGAATTTAAAATATTATACACTATTTTATTTTATGGTATTTTTGGGTTTTCACAGCAGTCCAGAATCTTTTGGTTGTCTTGGGTATTCTGCCGTGCTTAAAGACTTTTTTGGTCGAATTCTTAGATCCCTTTGCAGGGACCATCATCAGCGTTGACATGTTGTTATAAGAATGAAAGCAACTATCCCTAAACCTTTTAGGTTTCCATTATATTTTAAATAAAAAAAATAAATAAAAAAATTGGCCTGCAATATTGGTTTCGGCACGTGTTGCCGGCTAATATACATAACCACAACATCAACAACATAAAGAAAACTAACTAGCAAACGATTTGAAACGAAAAATCAAGACAAAAAATCTATTTATCAAAAATCAAAACCTATTTTTTTCTGCATCAAAAACTCATAAATGCCAGCAGGAAGATTTACATTCTTCTTGAAAAAAAGTACTGTATGATAATTCTAATTTGTAAATTGCTTACATTATATAAAAAATAATAAAAGTCGTACGATTTCAAAAGATTTCACGTAACTTTGGTATTTTTAGCGGCAATAAAATCAGCAAAAATAACTATAACTGGAAGCCTTTTTAAAGCAATTTAAAAGCGTTCTAAAGTGATCAATGCATAGTGATCCTTGCATTGATACTTGAAAACTGTGAACTCGTATGAAATTTTTTCTTGCACGCCTTTAATCCTTCGATAGAATTATTTACGTTAGCAAACATGTAAATACAATGCAATATTACGTGTTTTCAATACAAAAAATAACTTTTAAATAGTGGTTGATGGCTCAAAGTACGTATGTAAATAATTTCTAACTTTATTCATATTGAAATGAACTTATCTTAACTATTTAAGTACAGATTTTATATATCTTGTCGGTCACCTTGCAGTGAATGTCCAGCCATGAAATAAATATTTTGACAATCACTAAAAACAAAACAGATAACGCATTACCAAAGGCTGTGTTTTTTTTTTGATGTTTATATTTTTCTCTGATATTTATTAAAAAATATAAATTGATGGCGAGACAATTTATCGTTAAAATGGTTGACGAGTGTTTTTCAGGGTCGTTTTTATTATTTTATACAGAGAAGGATTTGCATTTATATTATGTGGTCAAATAAATAAATTATTAAATATAAAATAAACAAAAAAACAGACTTTAATGTACTGGACGTTAGACAGCTGTTCGTTTAGTCTACCCTCATCTTCTACATCAAAAACACAAACCACCTAACAGCAACCAGTAACTCGCATTCACATAATACTAGACAAGCATTATGTAACCTTGACGAAATACCAAAAACTAAGACAACACATGGACAGAAAAATTACTCATACATAGGGCCTAAAATATTTAACATATTTAACACAGACTTCCCGGAAATCAGAATATACTCAATTAATAAAATAAAATAAAAAATAAACAACTGGCTTACCTCCAAAGGTAGAAGAGCAACTGAAAAATTACTTACTGTAATTGCATAATAATGTCTTCAAATAAAAATATATTCCTATATAAATAAATAAATTAATTAAGGAAAATAAAAAATAATCGTACACAAAACTTTAACCCTTTTTACATTAAACAATTATTCTACACATATTTACACTTGGACTTAAGACTCACTCAACTTTCACTAACATTCCACTTGATACTTTATAGATACATAATTACTACCTTATGAAAATAAATACTACTGACTGAATTCGAAAAAATATTATAATTGTGTTCTATAACGCCACTCTGGGACAGGCGTAGCCTAGTAGAGTGGCATAATCCACAAATTAAACAAAACAAAAAAAAAGTGTAATTTATCTTATGTTTTATTGTTAAATTAGTATTATGTACCTTTATTTGTAAACAAGGATTTTTTTAAATAATTAAAAAATTTAAAAAATAAATCCGTTTGGCTTGTGTGCGTACAACTCATCAATCAATACAATTAAATATTTCCCCTAAACCGCCGGGTCTAATTATTTGCACAATAAATCATTAATCTGGACCGGTTGAAACCATTATTGCAGTCTGCATTTACAATTTTGCGAACCCCCGTAAAGATGTTAATATACCCGCTGGACTGGGAATAATTGATACCAAATTATTTACCCTTACAAAGAGGCTCATTAAGGGTGCGTCCGGGACTCTTGTTAATCAAACTCTATTGTTTAATGCAATCGCTAAATCCGGAAGTGCACACTTTTATCGAATCCAATAAATAAAGCATATTCAATTAAATTGTCATATAAATTTAATAATTAAACATTGTATGCATTTTTGTAAATTTATATCTGTAATTATATATTAAGAGGTAAAGTTTGTGGGTTTGGATGTAGGGGGTTATCTCCGAAACTACTTAATCGATTTCTAAAATTCTTTCACCAATATTTAGAATTGATTTTCAGAGTGGAAATGGGTTTTATATTATTCCATTACAATAAAAAGGATTTTCGTGGTGGTCTATTTTACAACTAAAATCGACGAAAATTGGTCGAGCGATGCGTTTTTTACAAATGCTGTCTTAATAGTAAGAGATATTTAAATAATTTCTATAGAGAAGTTGTAGAACTTAAATAGTTCTATAAAAAAGTCAAGCACGACATTTATCTGTATGTTAAGGTTAATACACAAATTGACATAAATCTACGCGTGCAAAGCCATGCGGGTATGAAATATTAAAAATTTGTGTTTTTAATGAAAACATATTTTGAGTGAAGTTGTGAATGTGAAAATTCATTTAAGAGACCCAATTACAGAGGCAAAACACATCACAAAACACTCAGGGTTGAGTAAATCACATAGATTAATTGTGACCTCACCTAGAATTGAACTGAAAGCCAGTGTCATGCCCACTGGACTACGAGGGCCGCCTATTATATATGTAAACATAAAATTATTATTAAATATAAATTTATAGGAAACTTGACTTTGGAAGGGAATACATAAAATCTAGAATTCAGTATATTTCATATTAGTAATCCTGGTGACTGCATTCAAAACAATTTTAAATTTTTTTTGGATATTGCTGCCTTTGCCTTTACACTCCATATTTATGATAATTATGGGAATACATTATAAAGTTTTACTATCTTGATTTAGTTATTAAATGAACTGTATTTTTATTAAGTTAAATTACTTAAAGTAAAGTGAGAATAAAAAGTGACCTGACGAGTAGTTTTCGAGTTGATTCCAAGCTAAGATGAGTCGACATAGCAAAATGATCCTCAATAAGATACCACCATGTTTAGTACAGAGGTTGGCTTTGCAGGCAGAAATAGGAGAGTTCGTGGGTCTAAAAAATTCTGACACAAGGAATTATGTCAACGATGACCAAAAGACCATAAAGCAACAATAGATCAAATAGGTGGTTAACAGCATAGTTAAGATGTGAAAAATATCTCAAAGCGAATAATTTGAACATAATGAACAGAGTTAATGGAAAGGTTTACGTAAGCTAATAAATATATATATATATATGCTCTAGCATACAAAGAAAAAAGATTCTTACATACTTGGGAGAAGAGGGACGCACCACACACCCAGGGCCGTTCTATGAGCGATATATCGGCCCTACATTTTCGCTACCAATGTGAGGTATTTTTTTAATGCTAAAGTGGCCGTACTCAACGCCCCGCTAACACTCATGAGTATGCGAGCGGGACGAGGAGGCGTCTACACAAAACCTTTTCTCTGCCTCCAAGGCGCAGGAACAAATGAAAATTGGAACATACCTATTATCCATTAAGTGGGAATTACTAGTTACATACTTGGGAATGGAAGATACTTCTTGAGTTTGGAGCAATGTGTGAAAATGGACAGCAGTTAACCACGAACTGCAAGTTTACACGGCGGACCAGATGTCATAGCTTTCGGGAAGATGACTCGAGAATATTGGGTGAAACATATCCAAGTCGGGCCTCCTCCAAGGCACCCATACATACAGCACTGTACAGGGAAATCCAAGAGACAAGACTACGAGAAAAACCCCAAGGAAAATGCGGAAAAAAACGAAAAATAAGAAAAAAACTTTATATATAATATAAAGAATTTACGGACGTTACATAAAGATACGGGGACAGACAGACAGAGGGACGGACGGATGGATGGACAATAAAATATACGTATGTTATGTATATAATATTATGTATATTCATGTGTAAAATGAGTGATCACGGAGTATGTACTCGTAATTTCAAATGTATTTGAATTTGCGATTAATAATGCAGTGCAAGTTTATTCTGCCAAACGGTGGAAAGTTACATCATTAATATTTGATGAGACGGAAAGTACCTACCCGTACAAGTTGCAATCGGCCAGCAATTAAGCTCAGGCAACACCATGTGAACAATGAATCAATGAATGTAAATATTTAATTTAATATAATTAACAAGAATAAACTTTGTTTACAGAACTAATGTTTTGAAAATACCAACGGGTTTCGGAGCCAATGGTCTCTTCACTTAGGTCCTTCTTCAGGGTACAAAAATTAAAAACGAAGTGTAGACGTTAACAAAATAAAAAACAAATAAGAGATGAATAAATAATTAATTAATAATATGACAACAATTTGAAAGATAACTAAGAACGTTCTTAGGTTTTGACGGCCACTCAGAATCTTCTAGTTTGTATCTTCTGCGTATTATCACAGTATACCCAGAACAGTAGTTTATCTCCGGCCTGCCGGCGAGTTATTAGCCTACTAATGTGTTGACGCTAGGGTTGTCACATTACTCGCAGCGTCTGAGATTCCGACGCATAAAGTGAACACGAAACCCAAAAATTTCTGTAATTAGTATACCTAGTTTCTGCACTAAATTCCAAGAACGCTGGTTAACATCAACGTACACTTTTAAAAACTCACAGTCTTTGTGATAATCAGCACACCTTTTTAGTAAAGCACCACAAACATAAAAAAGGCATTTTTTTCAGGAAGCGCATTTTTTTTCTAAAGCGGCGGCTGCGAGCGCGAATGGCACCGAAGGCACGGCCCTTACTGCCGCCGCCTTGTGCCCCCATATTCTATATTCTATATTCTAATGCGTGCGTCACAGTGCGTGCGTACACGGCGCCGAGCACGCACGCACACATTCTAATGGGTAGCGGCCAGTTTGTATGAAGATGTATTACTGTTCTTAGTTTATAATGCTGTGTTTTTACAACCTTTCTGGCTGACGTGTCGGATCCCATTGCAGAATCCATCATCAAGGCTGATGTGTTGTTGTGAATATTGGTGATGTTGTAAAGTATTGTAAGTACCACAACACCAGTACTCAGAACAGCACATCAGCCCTGATAATGAACCCTGCAATGGGATCCGAAACGTTGGCCAGAAAGGTCGTAAAAACACGGCATAAAATTCAAGTCATCATTTAGTAAATGGATGTTGTGTTTGAGTTTGAATTTTGGAACGATGATAAAGTATCTGCAAGAATATCAGCATCAATTATATGTGCGACACGACCTTGTGTTGAGAGAAAAGTAACCAACATTATTAGTGTGCTGGCTTATTCTAAAGAATTCTGGGTTTCTTATGCGGGGTTCAACATGCGAATTTATATTCATATTTTTCAATACAATAGTGGTGAAAACAAAATTGATTTTTCGTAATTATATTAATTATTTCACCACAAAATTATATTTCTTTTTTGAAGAAGAAAGTTATAATTTTCAAATCCGGAAGAATACAGTACTATTCACCTTGCTGAAATTGTCGAAAATATAAAAATGGGCGAATTCCTCTAGGCGAGTTGGATTGAGCTTGAGTTGAATTAATAAAATATGAGATCGCAGGCAGATTTTACATTACCAACTAGGAGGAAGTTTTGAATAACCGGGAAGAGTAAAAAATAATTATGGTAGATTTGTCTGGTAAATTTTAAAATTATCTATGGGTGGCTTGGCATGCCTCCACCATTATTTTGCTACATCACCAATGCAGATATTACAGCATAACAAAGTGTGCAAACTATAGTTTAACAGTCGAAAAAAAAATCCTGATTACCAAAAAAAGAAATCACTAAAGGAATATTGTATTCTTCTAGACGAAAAAATAACGTTTTATTGTTTCAAATCGAATAGAATTTAAAATCGTAAAATTATAAGCCATGGAATAGATTCGTACACAATCAGTTAACTTAACTTTGATTGTAACATTTCCTTAAATTTTTCAATTATTTAGTATAATAGATATAACATCTTAAAAATTTTTGCAAACAAATATTTTTATCTCCGCGAATACTATTAGTTGTTCCACAAGTATCGGTCAATTTGACCATAACAATTCAATTATACATGGACTATATTTTTAGTCGATGCACTTTCGATGTATTTTTATAAATATTTTTATTTTATTAAATTTATACATATTTTCTATTGTTATAGATCATGCCAAACCTTTTCGGCAAGTTTCTTTTCCATTCTTTTGCATAAGTACTTTACAAATTTAGTTATAGGTATAATTGATATAGGATAATATATATAAAAGATAATAATATTATATGAACATAACAAAACTTAAAAATATACTTAGCAATGACACTTTGTAAACAATCTAAATAATAAAAAAAACATAAAAATCAATATAAATCACTGATAGATAAAAAATCATGGAACATCTAAAAATAAAAATAAAAAAGCATTGAAGCCAACGATACGAGGCACCGTAATTTGCCTAAATTTACAGAGTCAAGTTATTTTTAGTGTCGCATCAACATTCTTACTATTTTCAATCTTGGCTAAATGCCTGTGCTATGAAAATAGAGCTAACTTGTTGCCGCTCTGGATTGGGGCTCAAACCATCGATCAACCAGATCACTTTAGCGAGCGTCATGACCACTATACCAACAAGCTACTCAGTTGTCAAAAATAATAACCAAACTGTTGTTGTCACCTCGTGCATTACCTTACCCAATCACATTTCCTCTACTTAATCATTCTCAAAATTTAAACATTGAATAAATTGTGGATTAAAAATGGAGAAAACCAATAATTTTTTATTTTTTAAAAATTTATTTTACAATATTTATTACATAATTGTATTATACAAAGTACCTCTCCATTTAGGAGCATTGCTCTTGCGCTAGGAAGAGGTACTTTGCATTGTTACATATAATTTTTTTACATATAATTATTTTAATTATACATGTGGGATGAAGTAGTGGAGTGAAATGTTTTTGATTTTGAGGGTAATGGTGTTTATTGTGATGTTCTCTTAATTTTTTAAAATTGTTTTGTTTTTTTTTATTTCGATTGGAAGATTGTTAAAAAAATTATGACTGAGTATAATATGAAATTTTATTGATATTTTTTTGTATTGCATTTTGGGATTTTAAAGTCGGCTTGTAATTGATTGTTGGTAAGTACGACTTAAATTATTGTTCTCTGAATTACTTAAATTCGATTTATTGTATTATTATAAGTTCCTCCCCACCCTATTATTCCATATTAGAGTAGTGAGTGGACAGTTGTACAGTATGCCTTTTTTAAATTGTCTAGGCCTATAATATTTCGTAGTCTTCTGAATATAGTATATACAAAGGCTTATTTGGACAACATAAATAACCTCGCAGGACTATATTTTTGCCTTGATTTTGAGTCGAAAATGTTCAAGCTATTGTGACCATTAGGTCACATTGATATTAACGTTGATATTAATCAATAGTTAAGGAGATATGCGACATCAAAGTGTGCATTTTTTTTTTCAATATTTCTGACAAATTTTTTGTAAAACGTTGGACTATCATTACAGTAACTTATATCAAATATAAAAAATTCATTTCCTTTAATACAAGTCAAATAAAAACCGTCGAATTCCAATTGGAAAACATTCCAATTGGAATTTTTTCAGGGTTTTTGTCATTTTATTTAACTTGTATTGAAACGAATGAATTTTTCGTAATCGATATTAGTTACTGTAATGATAGTCAAACGTTTTACAAAAAATAAGTCAGAAATATTGAAATGCAAACTTTGATGTCACATATCTCCATAACTATTGATATGCGACACGATATATGGTCATGATAGCTTGAACATTTTCGACTCATAATCAAGACAGGAATATAGTCGTGCGAGGTTTTTAATGTTTTTCAAATAACCCTGTATACAGGGTTATTTGGAAACATATATTATGACCTAATATCAATAGTTAAGGAGATACGCGACATCAAAATTTGCATTTTTTTTCCAATATTTCTGACTTATTTTTTGTAAAACGTTGGACTATCATTACAGTAACTTACATCGAGTATGAAAAATTCATTTCCTTTAACACAAGTCAAATTTATAAAAACCTTCGAAGTCCAATTGGAAAACATTCCAATTTGAATTTTTCAGGGTTTTAATCATTTTATTTAATTTGTAGTAAAACGAATAAATTCTTCATAATTGATATTAGTTACTTGAATGATAGTCGAAAAAATGTTAACTTTGATGTCGCATATCTCCAGAACTATTGATATTAGGTCATGATAGCTTGAACATTTTCAACTCATAATCGAGGCAGTAATATAGTCCTGCGAGGTTATTAATGTTTTAAAAATATCCCTGTATACATCTATTAATTCTTTTCGTCAATTCGTTGATATGGCTATGGCATATTTAAAATGTTAGTCTTTAATTACTCCAAGATATTTGATTTCCTTTTTTGGGTTTATTATTGAACATTATACTAAGGGTGAACCTTTACAATATATTAAATATACATACATCTCTCCATAGTCGTACAAAATTTGAAAATTATTATTACCCAGTAATATCATCTTCAACTCAATCCCCTTTATAAATTATTTACAAACTTCATCTTAAATAAATAGTCAACAAAGTCTTTTAAAACTTTTATGTATTGTTTGAAGCGCAGACTTCGCTGAGCTCGCAGGATGAGTCAGCAATTATAAATGTCCCTTGTTCGGGGTATCTGCCCGCTTATTTAATAAAAGCACCATAATATAATATAATGCCGTGCGTAGCAAAAAACCTCCCTGCGAACGACTCCTGGGAGAGAAATTAAAAAGATTTCACAGTACAAAAAGTTGTTGAAGTGTTGTGAACACCTTGCAGATGTGCTGGATTTGAAGAAATATAAACGGAGTCGACAGTATAAATGCTTTTTGTTAAGTCGGTGGTTTCAAAAATGCGCAAAGTTTAAAAAAAGGTGAGGAATGTTCTCGGGTTTTCACGGCCGTTCAGAATCTTCTGTGTGTCGTTTTCTGGGTAAATATGACCTCTCTGACCGACGTTTCGGAGCCCATCAGGGCTGATGTGATTAGCGATGGATCCGCTCTGTACTAAGTACTACAATGTAGTACTACATTGTACTGAAGCGTACACTACACACGTTTTTAATCGCACATTTACTTCATTTGTAGTCCTACGCAGTACAAAGCGGACCCATACGGTCGCGTTCATATTTGTATGTGCGACGGCCGGTGCTCCTTTGCACACACTACACATTACACATGTGCGATTCTCGCACGAAACGCATATCGCACAAAACGCACATCGCACAAAACGCACAATGTAGTATGAATTGAATGGCACATTTTGAATTTTCAGCAGTGAGTATAGGAGCGCCACCGCACATACAAATATGAACGCGACCATTAAATTTAAGTGAATGGGTCAATGGGTACATTCAGTACATTGTATTAGCCTATTACAAAGGTTCAACAAAGGTACCTTTTTGTACTCGCACTATATTGAGTGATTAGTTGATTTTTTGGTATTTCGTGAGTTGTTTTTTTTTATTTTAATTATCGGTATTTAATTAACATCTTTGAATTAGTGAAACATTTTAATAACATACGACGAGTGTTTTAGTAAGTTAAAAAACTTTTTTTTTGGATGCGGTTTTCAAAACATTTAAAATCTATTTTTATCAGTGTATACGCGACTTTTTACATAAACTTAAATTTGTTTATAAGCATTTTTCATTCATTGCACCTTGTGTGATTATTTTAGCATTCTATGTTAAAATATTGTTTTTAAAACTCTTGTGTGTTTATTTTTGTTTCCAGCTTTAATTAAGTGTTGTTTTATACGTCACCGCACGCATTAAAGATTTAAGGTATATAAATACCTATATTATATATGTATATACATATACACGTTGTAATGTATCATACTATTATAACGTGTACATTATAATATATTATATTATAAATAAGGATCAATTATATTATAAATAAACACGACATCAAAAACTAGGATACAATATTGCATTCATTCGTGTTCGCGCGTCGCGCCCGCCAAAACCAGTGCTCGCGGCGAAACGTCAAGGACGACTGCACAGAGTATCGGAGATCAGAGCGGCGAAGGCTAGCGCACACGAACGAAGGGTTTCGCTCGCGAGTGGGGAGCGCTCCGCGCTCGCGAACTAGAGGGCACTCGCTCACTCGCCGCACGCGAGGGATGGTCCGCTCTGTCTAGTAGGACTACAAATGAAGTGAACACATTGTAGTGTTCAAATTGGTGAACGTGTGCGTGTTGAAGTCTTCATTCTGAAATGAAGTTTTTCCCTTCGCTAGATGTGATGAGTATGTATTGATATTAAGGTTAAGTAATGGCTTTCAATACCGTACCGAAATCAGAGTCTGTCCTAGTTTGCGTTAGGTTAAATACTGGTATTGCAAACCAGAACACAAAAGATTAAAGTAGATGTTTACTTTCTTACCGGTAGACAATTAATGTCAATTGAGTAGTATTATCTTTCCTAAATAAACTAACATGTAAAGACACCGAATAAACATTGAAATATTTCTATTTAATTATTCCTAAGTTCTATGAATTAATATTACAATTTAAAAAAAGGCATACTGATGAAAATTTTAAAATAACAGGCCTTCTAAGAAAAGTATAAAACAACATTAGTTAGGTTTTTATACGAAAATATGATGGAATTGATGGAATACAAAATTCGTACAAAAATCTATCTATCAAAAAAATTAAGTTAAAATACCCGGAAAATTCTGTTGCCGGGAAAATGCGTTAACAATGCATTTACTTTCACGTCAAATTTTCGGCCTTGTTTATCTATTACTTCTAATGTGGTGAATCGGTTTTATTTCGAAAAGATGGATTTCACACACTTATATTTCAAAGTAAATTTAAATATTCAACGTAGTACAATTTGTAACGCGTTTTTCTGGAAAGGAAAAGGATTGGTGGTAACTATATTTTTATGCACAGACTTTTTTTGTTTATTTTAGTTTGTTTTGTCTAATTTATTGAATAATTCTTGAACATCAATTATCGGGTATTATATTAAAAGTAATCTGAACACGGAGTAAAAATACAAATAGTTTTTAAGAGATAAAATTTTTCTTGCACGTTACAAATACCGAATCACGAGTGAAACAATTTAATTTAAAGACTTCGAAATAATTTAACTGCTTTTGGTAAGATTTTTGAAATATTAAGGACGGCTCTCACCGATTGCTTGCTGCTAGGCCCTGAGGGCCGCTGTACTGGCTGCTGCGCGGCCGTAAGTGCTCGAAACCCAATAATTGGTGGCTGCAACTGGCTATCGGCTGTACCAGCAGTTGCGTGGTGGATGATGGCAAAATCACGCACTGCATACTGTGTTTTTGAAGCAATCGTAATATAGATAATACGTCACCGTGTATACGTTCAAGTTCGACACATTACGAATCATGTGTATTTTAACCTAGAAATTAAACGTCAAATATACATTGCGTGGAGAAAAAATTAAACTGACGTAAAATATAAACCTCGATGTATTTTTCCTTAAAGTGACTCGAATATTAAATAATGTATAAATAATATTTCTACACATTAAATAATATCTCGATGTATTTCGCCTTAAAGTGACTCGAATATTAAATAATGTATAAATAATATTTCTACGCATTAAATAATACCTTAATGTTTTTAAAAATAAAACAAACGAGTTATTAAGAAGCTGGCTGTAGAAAACCAATGCATTTCTCGATGAATCGATGCAATATAGATAATATATTCTCACCGATAAATAAGTAAAGAACAAAAAGATTTGGTACCTATTTTAAGAAATCTATTATTTTTAGACTCTTGGAGTTACGGCAGCAACCGATTCAAAGCGAAAACAACGGGGTGATCGCAAGATGTTTCACGGGCCTGGTTGTGAAAAGTTTTAAAGGCCTTAAAATGTTGAAACTTTAATTATTGTGGCAGGAAGGCAAACACATTATGCGCCACGTGTCTCGTTAAGGGTTTGTGAATAATTGGATATTTTTCACAGTTTGTAAACAAAAGCCTTATTTTGCAACCCCCAGTTTTAATTATTTATCCCCTTTTCTGAAAAGAAAAATTATATTACAGCATAGCACTTCTGATTTTCGCGTGTTTTTTTTTTTATAAAGTTATTATATTTATCGTTTTTAATAAAAACAGGACGTCTTGGACGGAAGTGATATCTTTACTCCATACTGGTTAAAATTGAACGTCGTTTGAGAATAAATAAAGTTTAAATTTATTAAAAAATAAATACATAAGTAATTGTTATTACACAATCCCATTTCTGAAGAATTAAATATTCCAAACTAAGTGTAAGTATTGATAGAGATAACTTATAGAAGTATCACAGAGATGAAGCTATTTATGTGTAAAACGTATATTCCATCGTACAGATGTTCTAACGGTGAAATTAGTAAACGTTGCATCGCGTAAAGTGATCACTCAAGCCAGCTCATTCGGGTCATAAGCCCTGGTAAACCATATAAAGAGTTCCACACAAGTTTTCCATATAAATAGCTTCGTCTATATGAGACTTCTATAATTTATCTTATATAAATTATTCCCTATGGATAGTTAGATATTTTCGGTGAAGCCCTATATTAAGATTATTTTTTCTTGGGCACTTATCATTAAGGATTCCCCGGTTTATAAAATTCTATGTTACCCTTAATTACCATATTCGTGTTTTTCAGTATAGAATGTAACTATACTAATAAATTAAAAATCAAAAATCGAAAAAAGTGAGAAAGCTAGGGGAGGCAATAGAAAAATGTGTATGAAAACAGAATAAAATTGAGAATTGACCCTGAAACATGTTCATATTTTTAACAAATAAGTGATAAAAAAATTAACCCATATAAACCAAGTCTTTATTATACTCTCTTTCTCATTTACTAGTGGAAACTGGTTTGGCGCTTAACCTACGCGTTGGGCTTCGGTCAGGCGACGCTACGAAAGGGGGTAATAAAAAATTTCCAAAAATCCAAAATTATACTATAATTAGGTTTAGTGTCTACCACATGCGTCGGAATCTCCATACAACTTGTATGAAAAAACCATTAAAATTTCTAAAAATCCGAAATTATACTATAATTATTAATTTTTTTTAAAGAAAATTTGATAGACCATTTTGATCATTGCCACGAGTCTGCTTGCAAATTTTCAGCTCGATTTGATCGCGGGAAAAAGGTTGAAAATCGATCCAAAGTTTTTTCGTCAAGCAAGCAAGCAAGCAAGTAAGCAGACGCTACGAGTTAAAAGAAAGAGAGTAAAAGCAAAGAATATTTTTATTAATTACTACATTACCACAAATTTATCTGTGCTGATCAAGTTATGGTGTTGGCGTCGCTTATAAAGTGTATATGTCGTGATGATATCTTTAGTTTTCAGTAACGATCACCAGATCAGATAAGTTTGTGAAACTATACAGTCACAAATGTGTAATTTAAACAAAAAATTAAATAGAAATGTATTTCAGAGTGATCACTTTATAGACTATCAAATAATTACCGTAATGTAAACAATTAATTTGCATAATTTTAATATAATTTTCTATGTATTTTTAATTTCAGAATCATAAAGAACAACCACTTATAAAATTCAGTTTTCTATTTCGTACACTGCAATTCTTTAGTAATATAATAAAATTAAAAGACAGAAAATAAATTGATAAGCTATTTGTTAATAGTATATTTGTACATACATAAAAAAATTCTTAACTGACAATAAAAAACTAATTATGTAAATAACAAAGATATATGTATGATAGAGATGAGTAGCTTGTTGGTCTCTCGCGATCCAAAGTTTGCGGGTTTGAATCTCACTCCAGACCAGCAAGTTAGTCCTATTTTCATATCACAAGCGTTTAGCTTAGTTTGAAATTAGTAAGAATATTGATGTGACACGTATTCCGTGTTTACACCTCTATTTAAAAAAAAAAACTTTATTTTCTACATCAAATACTTAATAAACTTCCGGAACAACCCTAAGTTAACATCACTACCATACTTCTTACTCTGTTTTACTAGATTTATATTCTTTCTACATATACTACACAGTTTGTTTCACGAACATTATATATATTTTTTTCTTCCACCTATCAATGTATTCATTATATAACTTCTACAAAACTTGTCCTACATTAGTGTTAACATATTATAACAAATAACGGGTATACAATTAGCTACTCTAGTAGGTACAGGCTATACCTAGTTGAGTAATAGCAATCCATAAAATATAATTAAAATATGTGCATTTAGATAAGTAATATTGTAAATAAAATGGTAAACATTATTATGATCCACATGTTTATGCATAAAATAAATTGTATAACAAGGATTTTATAAATAAATAAAAATAAATAAATAAATATTGTGTAAAATGATATTTTTATTGTAATGCTTTATGGTACACGATATTTTTTGTTTAATTACCTGGCGCGTAAATAAACAAAACTGTTGGTTTTCCAACATGGGAACAGGAACAGGCGCGGGTTGCCTGCCTGTTTCAATACGGGAACAGCCAGGCAACAATACAATTGGACATGCGAGAAACATGGGTTTTCAAGATTAATGCCGCAAATACTCAATGACTGTAACTGGGATTTATTTATGAACATAGCGAAAGCAAGACGTACTGTAAACTGTAGTCATTTAAAAGTAATTTTATAAGATGGGGTTGGTTGATATTTCGCAACATTATGACCACCGATGCGACTTTTAATTGAAGATTGCGAGGTGGAAATCTTGGCAAATCCAGCGAGTTCAAAAATTCATGTGGATGGTTGACGACATCAACTTGATTAGTAGCGAAATCAACTGATTTGTGTGTCCTCAATTCATCGGCAATTTCATTTTGAATTTTAAAATTTAATTAATTTGCATCCATGTTTTTGGTAGTCAATATAGCTCGTTCGCTCAACCAAATATGATCTCTGTAATTTTGAGTAATGTTAGGGAATACCTTTTGAATGAGTTCAGTTTTTGATTCATTAAACTGACAAAAATTATCAGGAAAAGGTACAGGGAATTTGCCATTACCAATTTCAATGAGTTGTTTTGAAAATATATCTCCAGATCGATCATTTTACAACTCGACACACATATTCTTGCTTAAATGTATTACCTTGACATGGCGAAAATGGAGGACTTTAAAAATGCCATAATTTCATCAGCTCTCGATGACCGTGGAATCACTGGCAATGTTTGATGAAAACTAACAAAGAAGAGAAAAATTTGCTAACAAAATCATCGCACCACCAAATCGGTTTTGATTGTTCCGCAGTTCTTGCATGGATTGGTCTGACGCCTCCAAATACTTTTTATGTGCCATCATGTATTCATCCCACACCATCAATTTACACTGCTGCAAAACCTTTGCCATTGCATAGTTCTTCGAAATGCTGCAGGTCGGAGTTTCATTGCTTTGCATATTCAACGGCAATTTTGGCGCTGAATGGGCCGTTCGACCGCCTTTCTACAATGTAGCTGCAATGCCTGATGAAGCAAGTGCGAGTGCAATTCCATTATGTAAGCGAATTGTTGCTATGATCTAATGAAATAAAAAAGTTTTTCCTGTACCACCGGAATGTCCAAGAAGTAAATCCCACCAGTTCCATCATTTACAACTTTCATAAGTGAATCAAATGCATACTTTTGTTTTTGGTTCAACGGCGGCGGATTTATTCGATCTGATTCTCTTAAAGCATCGAGATCATGCAGTTTTTCGCATTGCAAATCTCGATTAAAAAAGTCGTGCATCGACTGATGGATTGCGACCATTCCTAATTAAGATAATACTTTGTTTGAGATCATCAAGCGCATGTCCTCAATTGAAATAAACATCTCGTAAATTTCTTCACTACTTGTAATTTTGAATTTCCTATTTTTTATTTATTTCAAAAAAATCCTTGTTTACAAATAAAGGTACTTAATACTAATTTAATAATAACAATATAAGATAAATTACACATTTTTTGTTGTTGTTAAATTTTTGGATTATGCTACTCTACTAGGCTACGCCTGTCCCAGAGTTGCGTTATAGAACACAATTATAATATTTTTTTAAATTCGCCAGTAATATTTATTTTCATAAGATAGGAATTATGTATCTACAAAGTATCAAGTGCAGTGTTAGTGGTAAGTTGAGTGAGTCATAAGTCCAAGTGTAAATATGTGTAGAATAATTGTAAAATATTTTAACGCGCATTTGATGCAAGATATCGTCACACATATCATCTTTTTATTTGATCCATAAATCAATTGGTTTTGACGGGAATGGGGATGGAATTTGTTATGATTATAGAAAACAATGTACGTATTGGATGAGCTTTTGAAGAAATGACAGCATCACTGAGGGTTTGATACCAATGAGCGTCATTTTCTAACAGTTGCAATGTTGACAAGCTTCTCTGTAGGAGCCACCCAGTTCACCATTAACAGTTTGTTAATGTTGGAATGATTTTGGGCCTCGAACATTGACTAAAAGTAATCACAAATAATAACACTCATCGTTGCTTGGATGGACTAAATAAATTCGACCTATTGCATCGGTGGAATATACATTTGTGTAACCTGGAACCTGTAACCAAGTATAATATTTGGTGTTCAGGCAAAATCATCATTCTGAAATAACGCGAAAGTAATATCCGAATCATTTCAATTTCTTTTAGTTCTTCACGTTGTTCTGCAGTCCGATTAGACTGAAAATTAGCTTGGTTTGTAGCATTTAGAGTAGATATTAACGGTAGAGAAGCAATGATTTAAAAACAATGAAGAAAATAACATGCACAAATTATTTTTGCTCCGTAACTATTCCCGATAATATTTAATGTAAAATGCACCGTTTGTATGAAAATTTCCCATCACGAAAGGCTTTATTTCGTCATTTAATTTTTCAAAACAATATATAAAAACACAAATAAAATTTATTTTCTAAACAGTTCAAACATTTAAAATTTTAAATAATATCAGCGAGTTCTTACTCACATAAATAATAAAAAAATAATAACTCTCATAAAACTTTCAAACTTAATTCTTGTTTTAAATTTGAAACACTACTACATAATTAAATATCGAAGTATTGTGCATCGAGCTTTCTCGACAAAAGTTAAAGTTTTTCCGGGCAATTTTTTCAATTTTTCTCTTCATAAAAACCTTCCTCTGACTTCAACAAATATTTGAAAAAACAAATTATCTAAATTGGTCCAGCCGTTCTCGAGTTTTGCGCTCAGCAACGCATTTAGCAATTCATTTTTATTTGTATAGAATATTTTATTTATATAGAAGATAGATATAAATGATCTCACCACAACAACATTTTGCTCTTTTTGAAGAATTTTTATATGTGATAATTAAACTATGACAGTATTATTTTGACCAAATTTATCATTTTTCAATTGATAACAGTGTCATGAACTCATAATTATCTACACCTATAAAACTCAATATCTGTCTGTCTGTCTGTCTGTTCTCTATACAAATGTACAACGTTTGTCCGAATCGATTTAAATTTTGCAAAATTTTGCTTTAGGACCCGGCGGATTAAATAGGCGATTTCCTCCCCTATTCTTTTACCCCTTCCCTTACCCTGATATATTTTCGATGCAAATCTGTACCATTTCAGATCGGACTCAAAATTTGGAAACTTATTCTTTAGGACTTGGTGAGAAACATAGATTACATTTCCCTCCTATTATTTTATCCCTTTCCAAACCATAATATATTTTCTTTGCAAATCTGTACCATTTGACCGATCGGACTTTTATTTTATTTCAACTTATTTATATTTAAACTTTTCAACTTAAATATTTCAACTTATTTATATTTAAACTTATTTTTAAGGGCTCGGCGGATGACATGGGTAACATTTTCCCCTTATTCTTTTACCCCTTCCCCTATCCCTGATATGTTTTCGATGCAAATCTGTACTGTTTGACCGTTTGATCGGTCGAACTCAAAATTTGGAAACTTATTTTTTAGGACCCGGCGGGCAACATTTCCTCCCTCTGCTTTCACCTTTTCCTCTCCCCCTGATATATTTTAGATGCAAATTTATTTTCAACTTAATCCTTAACCCGTGCAACGCCGGGTACTAACAGCTAGTAAATAATAATTCTCAAATTGCATTTATTTCCTCTGTTTGAGTTATAAATTAGTATCGGCGTGCCTGATAGTACTCAGTCGCAGTTTGAAGCTCTTACGTGACTAGTCTCTCTGTATCAATCTATTGCAATATTTTAACGATGAAATTCGTATTCCTATTTTTCGTTGTATCCTTCCTACTGGTGGATTTTGTGACGTCAGCTGCTCTGGAAGAAGATGGACACGCTTCAGTTTCACATTTCCAAGTTGACCATGAACATTCGGATGGTGAGCATTTTAATCTATAATGTATTATTTCAACTATTGTTTAAAACCCATCACAGTCCTATTAGCCCAGAATATAATGCGCCCTCAAATAAAAGGCGACTTCTTTTATTTTATTTATTTTCACTATTTGAAAGCCTATCTGAGTCTTATATCTAGAGGATAAAGGTAAAAATCCTCCTAGTGTGAATGAATTCCAACAGTGAAGCACATACAGAAAACAAATGTAATACTATCCATGTCCTATGTATACTTTTAATGAAAGCATTTTAAGTTTCTTTAAATCGTGTGTGTTACGGATAAGTTTAAAAAAAAAGTGTTTTATGATTAGTGATGATTCATCGTTATCTTAACCTGTTCCAAATCGTAGAATTATTTGAATTTTGTATCTGATTGTATCAATGATTGGTATATGGAGATATAACTATTGTCGAACTACGAAAAATCAGTTACCAATCATTAATTCAATCACACACAAATCTTAATTAACTGATAGTGTGCCACCGATTGAAATACCATCGATGATTGTGATAAGCTTTTTTTTTTTGATATTAAAGCCACGAAATAATTTATTTGAGACTCATTCCAGGAGGCCAGCAAAACCAAGTGAGTATTTTTTTCATGACACAAATGTATATTTTAGCTTGAAAACAGTACAAGTTATATAAAATTATTTTACGTAAGGTAAGTAATATTATTTTTTCTTCAAAAACAGCAAAATAATTTTTTGATGACATTATTAATATAATTAATAAAAATAAACTTAGTTTTCACCACTTTTTTATTGAAAAATATCAACATATTTCAGAGCCTTCCCTTTCCCTTCGATATTTGATACTGAAAAACATTGAAGAAAATTTGAATTTATTAATATTGAAATTTCTAATTCAATTGTTTAAAAAATCCCAAATGTCATTCAACCAGCTTTCTACACTAAGGATAATGATTTTTTTTTAAATCGGGTGTTTATAAATTGATTTTTAATGATTGTGATTATTTTTATAAAGGAAAAACGTGTAGAAATTTTGAAGATAGAGTTAAGGAACACTTAGGGTGTTTGAATAGCAATAATTATTCCGAATTTTCCAACAATCTTTTGGCTATGAATCATTCTTTTTATATTTAGAAGGGTTCACAAATTTTATATACAAATTATACAGAATCACAGTTTGGTAAATTTGAAATTTTGGAAATAAAAAACAATGTTAATAGTAAATTGAATATTATAAATGAACAGGACCTTTTTACAAATAGTTATCTTTAAAATTTATTTTCATGTTAAGTAGGTACTTTATTATTTTTCATTTTCAATATAATTTTTTTTAAATATTTTGATTGTCTATACTTCGATTTTTGAATTTTATTTTGTTAGTATACACCTGTATCCTGACGAAGGGGCCATGGGCTCTGAAGCATGTTGATATTTTTCAATACAAAAGTGGTGAAAGCTATGTTTATGTTTGCTTTAATGGACTTAGAAACACAAGTAATAGTTTTTAAGATATATTTTAAAGACAAATACACAAAAACTGTGGTATGCGAGGTATTTTTTAATCATGAGCGATACAATTCTCTCACTCGCGCAAATATCTAAAAATCCATCCAATCTATCTGCAATTAACAGTTGTGAAAGCTCGCACCGGTCTTTTGACTTTTGCACGAAAAACCGCCAACGAAGGGAACATCGGCGGCGGTTATGGGTGGAGCATGATCAGCGCGAGTGGCGTGTTTACATTACTCGCGTTGTCCACATTCACGCCAACTTCCCTGCTTGCTGCTACGGAAGTGGGCTAAGGGCACGCGCGCACTAGGATTTTTTCGCCGCGCGGCGAAAAAACGCTGCGGCATAATGTCGCACCGCAGTGTTGTAACAAGGGGTTTTGAATCGTATTGCGCGCACTTAGCGGCAAAATAACGCAGCGGCGAAAAATTTGTGAAATGTTACAACTCGCTTGCGGCGCGGCGATAAGCGGCAAAAAAAAGCATTTTTTTAAAGTCTTGACCGCGCGCACTACGCGCTGTTTCGCTGTTACCATATAATATTTTATGTGAAAGTACAATGGCTACAAGCATTAATTCTGCTGATCTGGATGAAGATTTTAATATTGAAATGCTAATTACGGAAGTTGAGAGAAGACCACCATTGTATGATATTACTTCAAAAGAATATAGTGATAGAAACATTAAAAATTTCTGAATGGAGTATTTTTATATGTGATAGAAGCTTCAACTATTCTTAAAAGTACATAAAAACATTATTCGTTCGATAATATTGAAAAAATTTTTCGGGGTAGTCGTTAAGTTCACCAAATATTTTAAAGAATTCAAATTCAAATGTTTATTCAATGTTCAATGTTACAAATGTTTACAAAATTAAATTAATCTTTTTTTATTATTGCTGAGTATCTTGGCAGCAAGTAAACACTAAATTGATTTGACGCCCTGCCTGCTACACTAGTAATTTACTGTATTATAGCAGACAGTGCTCTTGCAGTAGTTTAATGTTCAAGAAAATTTATTATTTATATAACATTTGTGAATCAATCTTATTGCCAATTCAAATTAAGTAATGTTAAGAATTAAAGTTTACAATTTAAAAATGGTGTTAATTAATTATATTATAGACAAAGAAAAAAAAATGATCTGAATAGGATATTAATAAAATAAAATAGAATAATATAAAACAATTAAAAGTTTTTAAAAAGATGACAGTAAATGTTCTTGTAGGATGAGTATATTTTAAATTTAGTTTATGTCATGACTTTTAATAGGTTTTGGGCATGCTTCCTTCCCTTTTCATGCAACCAGAGTTTCACTTTAGAAGAAAAATACGCGAGACTATGGCTGCATGTTTTAAGTTTAGTGTTAAGAGTATTGAATGTTTTTGGTGCTTGGAAGAGGTGAAATCTTTGTGAAAATGTTTTTGTGAATTTTGGTACAAGATAGTCGCAGTTTACCTGTGCCCTTGTTGAGTGTGAGTGAGTTATTTGTTGGTGATCTTGTTTATGTCGGAAAAAATATTTTAAAGTGTTGAGTAAATATGTTTGATTGATGTCCAGGACGTGACATTCTCTGAAAAGTTCTTCTGAAGGAAAACGAAATGGCTTTTTATGAAGAACTCTCAATATCATTTTCTGGGCTTTGCTTAATGAATCTAATATAGTACAAGCTGCACCACCCTAACTGACAGTTGCATAATTAATGAGGGAGTGACACACTGCATAGTATACTATTCTTCTTGTCGATGCGTCGAGTACATCTCTAATTTCTTTGAAAAAATTAACTAGCTTTCTTATTCGGATTGTGAGATTCAAAATATGTTTTCTCCAGTTTAGATTCTGGTCTATGTACACACCTAGATATCGTATATCTTCCGTTGTCTGCAGATTAGTACAATCACAGGGTTTATCTTTTGATTGACATGTGTGAATCAGTAGATTTTTGGGCTGCTTTATTACTGTTCTTTTACTGATGGAGAAACACATGTATTTTATCTTTGAAGCATTTACTGTTAGTAGAATTTTGTCAAGCCATGATGTTATTCGATTCAATCCACTTTGTGCCTTTTTTAAAACATTTTCCAGGATTCATCTTGAAATAGAAGCACTGTGTCATCTGCAAAATAAATTATTTTACCGTTTTCTTAATTGGAGTTACACATTTCATTGACATATATGAGGAAGAACGTGGGTCCCAAAACACTTCCTTGCGGTATTCCATATGATGTTTTGTGGAGGTTGCTGCAGTGATCGCCCGATTTAACCACCTGAACCCTGTTATTTAGATAATCTTCAAACCACGCCAAAGCCGTCCCCCTTATTCCCAAAGCTGATAACTTGTGCAGCAGCAGTGGATGAGACACCGTATCGAAAGCTTCGGCTCGGTCCAAAAATATACCAATACAACGTTTGTCTTTATCTAATTGTGTAACTAAGAATTCCGTTAGTTGACATATTGCATCTTCTGTTGAGAGTTTTGATTGGAACCCGTATTGATTGTTGGAGATTATTTTGTGAATATTCAGGTATTTCAAAAGACGTACTCTAACTATCTTCTCTAAGATTTTAGAAAAATCACTTAGGAGCGATATAGGTCTATAGTGGCTCGGATTACGGGGATCACCACCATTGAATATTGGACAGATTGTCGCCAGTTTTAGTGCATTTGGAAAGGTACCCGTTGAGAGACTTTGATTGAATATATAAAAAAGAGGCTTACTTAATTGGTCTTTATTATACTTCACTATTTTTGCTGTTACCTCATCGTTTCCAGGGGCACTGTGAGACTTTAGATTACTAATAATTGCAGCAATTTCATGACTGGAGGTTGGAGAAAAGAAAAATGAATATGGATTTGCTGAATTTAAATTTTAAGAACTGCCCGTTGTTCAAATGTTCACGATTTAGAGGATGTACCCGGAACTGCAGTACTTTAGCAGTCTAAGTATGAGGGTGGAAATACAAACTATTTCTACTAAATCTATTTTCAAACTGATCAGCGGCATTATGCCGTAGTGCGCGCGCGTGCTATTTTCGCCGCGCGTCAAAATGTCGCAGGTTTTTTTGCCGCGCGGCGAAAAGCTCGTAGTGCGCGCGTACCCTAAGTGTAGAGCCGTTTTAAGGTTAAGACTATGACAGCGTAACTGAATAAGAACATTATGTATATGACTATACTGGTATCGGTCGTGTGAATAGCATTGCGCCATTAATGTAGTGTTTACATTTTCAGGTGCAGAAAGAGTGCTAGTCCGCGACAGGCGAGTCATTTGCCGGAACTCTGATTGCGATTTCACATGTTGGAGAAAAAAGTTGATTAGTGGCTGGTGTCAAAACAGTGTATGCGTGTGCGTTATTAATACACCGAGATAACAAGTTCAAAGCATAGATTGCTTAGTATTAATAATTCACCGTAGGTAGACCTCTTTCCATTTAAGGAAGACAATTGAATTAGTATGTGTAAGCCGTGCGAACGAGGTATATTGTTTCGTTGTGGTGGTGTACACACCAATTCAATTGTCAAGAGATTCAACAAAAAAAATACGTTTTTGCCATTAAAACTTGCCGTGCTTAGACTGCTTATTATTTTTCTTCATCATCGTTTGCTCAATGCTACCATTATCCGATCCGATGTTCACATTTCATGTCCATATTACTTATACACACATTCAATACATTCGTGTAAATCAATATTGTACTTGTAGTATTTTTTGTTTATCAAATAAAAAACCATATAAGAATTGATTTTTTCTTTTATTTCATTTTTTATTAAGGTAAGCGTACGCAAGTGAATGCATAAATAAATATCATTTTTGAAATATGAATATTACATTGTGTAGTATTAAAGTGTTTTAATACAAAAAAGCTCCACAATATTTGATGGACCTCTGTATCTCGGACAATATCACTGGAAGGCGGTTAACACTGCGGTCAGCTAAATCGGAGGCACTCTGCAAGCTGGTAGTACCAAGGAGACCTGGAGCCAACAAGTTTGCGGAACGTGCTTTCAGCATTGCGGGCCCAGCTATACGGAATCTGCTGCCTCCAGTGTTGCGATCCAAGGAAAATCAATAATCCTTCAAGAAGAGTCTAAAAACTAACTTCTTCAAGATGTCACATCTGTAAAGCGCCCTTTAAATGTCGTTTACGCAAAAACGGCGCTATAAAAATTATCACAAATATTAACGTAACATAATGTAAAATTTGTTTACTGTCTCGGAGGAGATCTCATCCATTGTATCCAACATTGTACATGTAAACAATAAAAATATAATCATAATTGATATAAATTAACTTTGTTTAAACCACTTATTTATTGAAAAAAATCAACATGTTTCGAAGCCAATGGCTTCTTCGTCAGGAAAACAAAAAAATAATATTTAAAAATCGAAGTATAGATCAAAATATTAAATAGTTATATATGGAAAATGATAATATAAAGTACCTTTATATTATCATTTTATATTATTATTATTAGCATTTACCTTTATATTATCATTTTATATTATTATTATCATTTAGGTACTTTATATTATCATTTTCCATACATAACTTTTTAATATTTTGATCTATACTTCGATTTTTAAATATTATTTTTTTGTTTTCCTGACGAAGAAGCCATTGGGCTTCGAAACATGTTGATTTTTTTCAATAAATAAGTGGTTTAAATAAAGTTAATTTATATCAATTATAATTATGTTACCACAAAATAAATTTGCTACATCTGAAGAAGAAAAAATATAATCAATTAAGATAAATTATGGAAGTCTCAAAGAGACTATAGGGTAACCACAGGGTTTAGTAGTACCTGTATTAGCATATTCGTGGAGAGGAATCGGTGAACGTTGTATTATTTTATATTTTATTTTATTTACGCTTCAACAATCCAAGAGGCCCAATCACAGAAGCGAAACAAATCGTAGAAAACCCAGGTTTGAGTTATTCGCATAGATTAATTTTGATCTCACCGGGAATCGAACCCGAAATACGAGGGCAGCCCAATTATGTAAAGTGATCACTTAAGTCAACTTATGCAAGTCATAAGCCCTGTGATCACTTACCTATATGTTTCTCATATAAAGAGTTTCGTCTTTCTGAGACTTCTATAATTTATCTTGATTAATTCATGATTATACCTCTGTGAACCAAATCAAATAACTGCTCTTAAAACATACATATAAAAATATTAACGAACATAAATGTATCAATTCAAATTAATAATTTTTAGTTTAATCTTTGCGAAGTGTTATAAGGCGAATGCGTTACACTAAAAATGAAAACATATTTTTTACACAGTTTCTGCCAAAAATACTAAATTAAAACTATATTAATACAATTTTTAACATTACAAATGGAAAATAAGGCAATCACACACAGCCAAATATTATTTATTGGGATTTTTGGCATTTTATTAATCGTAAATATTAAATTAAATTAAAAATGTTGTTAATTCAACATAATGCTGACAAAAATTAAACAGAAATATGTAATACGTCAGTCATGATTTATAGAGTTTTATTTTATTGTAGACTTGTGAGAATTTTAGAAGACATGGGCAAAACAATACATCGTAAGCCACTTAATACAGTTTTAACAGGGGAGGTATAATATCTAGGTTATTTACAATAAATAAAATATGAGAAATTGCTTTAATGGAATCCATTCATCCATCCTCAGCATTACAATACTTGGTGGGTCCTAGCTGCCTCCAAGAAAGTCCTCCATGCTGCTCCGTCGCTGGCTACCATCTTCCAGTTTTGCCGACTCGCGGCACGGCAGTTCACAACGACACCATCTAACCACCGCAGTTTTCCGACACTTCTTCTACATTAAACAACACCCTTTTTCGGGGCTCCAGATCACCCATATGGTGTAGATGTCCCAGCCAGCGCAGTCTGTTAATCTTACTGAACTTGACTACGCTGACGTCCTGGTAAAGGTCATAGAGCTCGGTGTTGTGTCTTTTACGCCATATTTGACCGTCATTAATAAGTCCAAATATTCGGCGTTAGATTTTTCTTTCAAATGTGTCTAGTCTGTTTTCATCGTGTTTAGTTAATGTCCAGGTCTCCGAGGCGTATTTTAAGACTGGTCTAGTTAAAGTCTTGTAGAGCGTAGCTTTAGTTTTTCTGGACAGTAGGCGTGACCTCAATTGCGCAATGAGACCAAAGTAACTCCGGTTTGCTGGAAAGATTATTCTCCCAATCTCTACACTAGTGTCATTATCGTTAGTAACAATGGAACCAAAGTATGTGAATTGTTCCACTGTTTCAAATGTGTAGTTACTGATGATTATTGAGGACTGGCTGATTCCGGGTATCATTGTAACTAGCATATACTTTGTTTTTGCCTTATTGATTCGAAGTCCTACCCTTCTGGCTAGTGATTCTAATGCCAAAAATGCTTCTCGAAGGGATGATTGAGATCTTGCAATAATGTTGCTTTAATGGAATAAGAGGCGCAAACAATTGTTTTTAAGATATAAGCTTTTGCCAGATTACACATCCTTACATTTTAAAGACAAATACTCCAAAAAACTTGATTTTGACAAAAGAGTTGTATGCGAGGTATTATTTTATCATGATCGATATAATTCTCTCACTCGCGTAAAGATCTAAAAATCCACCCAATCTATCTGCAATTGACAACTGTCAAAGCTCGCGTCATCACTTTGACTTTTGCGCGAAAAACCGCCAGCGAAGGGAGCGTCGGCGGTGGTGATGGCAGGAGCATGATCAGCGCGAGTGACGTGTTTACATTACTCGCTTTGCCCACGTTCATGCCCACTTCTCTGCTCGCTGCTACGGAAGTGGCTTAAATGTAAAGTCGTCTTAAGGTTAAGATCATGATATGGTAACTGAACGTGGACATTGTTACGTAACTGTAACTACATTATGTAACTGCGCTGGTATCGGTTTTGCACATAGCATTACACAATTAATGTAGTGTTTACATTTTCAGGTGCAGAAAGAGTGCTAGACCGCGACAGGCGACATATCAAATGCCAGTCCCACACGTGCAGTCACCAGTGTTGGGTCAAAGGGTTACATAGTGGCTACTGTCAAAACAGTTTTTGCATCTGCATTCGTAGTACACCTAGATAACGAATGTCATTAACGTTTTAAAAACAAAGATATATCAATACATCATAGATAACTAAAAAATGTTACATTTTTGCCAATAAAACTTACGTAAATACTTATTATTTTTCTTCATCATCATTTTCTTAATGCTCCCATGATCCCCTGATCCATTTTGCATATACCTGTCCATGTTATACATGCACACTTTCAATAAATTTGTGTAAATCAATATGACTGACATGACTAGTAATGTTGAAGTTTTACGTAGAGCAAATACAAACATACAGTTACTTAACATAGTAAAGCTCCGTAAAATTTCATATTTTGGTCATATAATGAGAGGCAAAAAATACTCCATCCTTCAGCTCGTCATGAAGGGGAAGATTGAGGGTCGCAGAGGGGTCGGAAGGAGGCGGCATTCCTGGCTTCGAAACATCCGAGAGTGGACCGGGATAAGAAGCGTGGAAGAGCTGTTCCGCACTGCCCTGGACAGGGAAACTTTCTCCCAGATGATTGCCGACGTCGGGGGGACCCGACAGGGCACATGAAGAAGAAGAAATCAATATAGTACTTGAAGTATTTTTTTGGTTATCAAATACAAAACCATGTAGGAATTGATTTTCTGTTTTATTTTATTTTTTATTAAAAAAAACAAAGTATACAAAAACATCTTCGTATTTGAATGCAACGCTGTGCCAAAATTTTAAAGCAATCGGTGAAGAACTTTCAGAGATTATCGATTTTGTACAAACGAATTATTTTATTTATATAGATTATACAACTGCTCTAAAGCTGAAAAAAATAATTTTATATGATTATTTGTTCATTTAACTTATCTGCTAAACATATGTATAGAGTATACTCAGTATATCATAAATAGACAGGTTATTTTTACAAATAGCTATCTTCGAATTTTTTTTCATATAAGTAGGTACTTCATTATTTATTTATTTCGCATATATATATTTTTTGTTATCGTCAGCACTTTTTTATGATATTTAATCTATAAGTATACATTGTATCTCGACAAAGGCACAATTAACCCTGACACGTGTCGATATTTTTAATAAATAAGTGGTAGAAACAAGGAATATTTTCATTTATTACGTGAATGATGTCACCAAGAAAACATTTTGCTCGTTTGTCGTATTTTTCAATTGATAAGAATGTGATGAACTCGTAACTATACTCGATAAAATTAATATCTTTGAAAAATTTACAATTTCAGTACAATGTACCTAATACTTATAAATGATATCACAAATAATCCTCAAATTGTTTTTATTTCATCTGTTTTATTTATAAATTAGTATTGGCGTGCCTGATAGTATTCAGTCGCAGTTTGAAGCTCTTACGTGACCAGTCTCTCTCTATCAATCTATTGCAATATTTTTACGATGAAATTCGTATTCCTGTTCTTCGCCGTATCCTTTCTACTGGTGGATTTTGTGACGTCAGCTGCTCTGGATGAAGATGGATACTCGTCAGTTTCACATTTCCAAGTTGACCATGAACATTCGGATGGTGAGCATTTTAATCTATACTATATAATTTCAACTATTATTTAAAACCCATCACAGTCCGATTAGTCCCAAATATAATGCGCCCTCATATTAAAGGCGACCACTTTTCTTTTATTTATTTTCACTATTTGAAAGCCTATATACCTAATATTATATCTGTACGATAAAGGTTAAAATCCTCCTAACGACAGTGAAACGCACACAGATAACAAATGTAATACTTTTCATATTAAATGTATGCTTTTAATGAAAGCATTTTAAGTTTCTTAAAATCATGTATGTTACAGAATTAAAAACAAAAAAAAAATACAGTTTTAAAAATATGTATTTTTTGATTAGTGATGGTTAAATCGTTATCTTAACCTGTTTCACATGGTACAATTATTTAAGATTGGTATCTGATTGTATCGATAATTGGTTACTTAAATTAATAAGTTTCCAATCAATGACTCAGTGGCATACAAATCTTAATTAAGTTTTTTTCTGGTAGTTAAGGGTACTTAATAATTTAGCTGTCGCGGATTTGAGCCTCTTTCTAGGACACCACAGAGACCAAGTGAGTCCTATTTTCATGGCACAAATGTTAATCTTTTCTTGAAAATAATGTGAATGTTATGAAATTATATTATAATATAAGGTAAATGATACTTAATTTATTTCCGTGTACAATGATGATGATTTTGCTATTTCTCACATATGGATCCTTAATTAAATTTTAAAAATATCAACATTTCAAAATACCGGGCTTGATCCCGGGATCTCTTTTTTGGTAAACTTTCTGGCCTAGCATAGTTTGAAGTCAAATGTACCGAAAATGAAATGCCCTTGATTTAAAGTTCAGTTTTATATATAAATATTTGTCCTTTGCACTCAATGCATGCTTTGTTAAGCTGGCGATCAATCAGTCCTGTTCTATACTTCCTTCTTCTTCTCCTTCTTCTTCACGCAATTAATAGATAATTCTCTCTGGTTCCGCCATTAAAATCTGTTTGTCCCCCTTGGTTTTCCAAGCAGAGGATATGATCAAGTCAACAGAACTGAAATTTTTCTTTTTTTAATTTTTTGTATACTAATGTTATTTATTGAAACATCAATTTTCGGGATCTATCTAATATTCTAATATAATATCTATCTAATATTACTTGTGTATATATATATATATATATATATATATATCGAATATAATATCTATCTAATATTACTTGTATTTATTCAATTATCCTTGTTATTTGCAATATTATGCATTTTATACTTAGTTAATATTTAATTACCTATTTAGATGGTATTATTGTACAACCATTAAGTGTATTGATTGTATTATTAATTCGATGTCCCATAATTTCACCAAATAATTTTTGTATATAAACTCATTAAAATATTCTATGTATATCAGTTGATAATGACATAATTTTCCGAAACGATTGTCCTGGTTCGGATAGTAAAATCATGTGTTGATTATTTAATTTTTAAAGTGAAACGTTTATATTTAAAGTGGCATCGGTTTGATTTCAAGATCATTTCGAATGAAAACGTTTCCAATTTCATCTATTTTTCAACCAATTTTTCTTCATCCATTTACAAAGTCGAAAGCTTTGCAGTTGTATGTTTGCGAATCGAATAAAAAAATCACCTATTCGAATGGTTGTCGTAATTTTAATCAATATTTGGTAACATTACATAATTCGTCTTGTATTTTAATTATAGTATAGAAAGTAATGCAAATTTCTATGCAATGGTTCAATGTCAGAATGAATAAGAATTTTAAGGTTCTTATTAATTTTTTTAATGATTGTGTGTTAAAAATAAAGACTAACACGACAAATAAAAACGACATAAAGTTGTTTATCACGATACGGGTCAAAACAAGTGATGACCTATAAATTTAATTAATTTTACCGAGTATAAACAGATGAATATGCGGGTATACGAGTACATTCAATTTAGGCGGACATTATGTACGTTCAAACGTGATTTCAAGGTTTTTTATAAGTTTCGATTTTTATATTTTCCACTAATCTTTACATGAATAATCTGTACCAGAAAAATACAGAAATTATGTAATAATCACTTTCCGTATTAAAATAATTTGTTGCGCAATAATTAAAGGAGAACCTCTCTCTCCGCCAAAAATCGACATTATTACCGATTTATCAACTTTGATTCAATATATATAATCTTATATAGATAATAATGACTTACGTAGTGTACGTATCTCGATTTGAAATATTGAATTTTTCTTCTTCGTCAGTGTCCCGAATACGTTCTTCAATTCTTTTTCCGTGTTATCTTCAAGCTGTACATAATTTTAACATATTTGAAACAATATGATCGTCAGGTTACATATTATTCATTTGATTGTAGAACATGAATGTGTAAATATCGGCGATAAATGTAAAAAATATGTTGTACATTTCCAGATGCAGTTCTGATTCGCACAAAACGAGACATTTGCCCTCGCTACGACCCAGTGTGCAGGGTCCAGTGCTGGATCCAAAACTATACCACTGCCTACTGTCAGAAAAAATTTTGCAACTGTATAAGAAAATACTGAAGGCTGGTCGGTACTGAAAGCGCACTAGGATGTAAGCGACGCTTATTCATCATCGTCTCTGCGCCATCAAATCAGACCTCCTCGAGGGACTTTAGCCACTCCGCTCAGTCCTCCATTGCCATTTTCCAGTTCGCGATACCCTCTTGGAGTGCATCCTGAGTAACACCATTTAACCACTGCAGCTTGGGTCTTGATGTATCCATCCAATTTCAATATCCCAATTGCAATATCAAAATTCAGTCGATGTGTATTCAATCAAACCAGCCATGACCAGTGAGTGACCAGTCGATCTCAGCTATGCTAACTTGATTACTTGGACAGTTTTAGGTTCACTCAATTCTGCGTGTAATTTATGGTTGAGAAGACTGTAAATACATTATCATCTTTTTTAAAAAATATCTAGCATATATTCATGAGGACCACCCTCAGGAATGTTTCGTTAATCTGAACGATAGTTGTATTTCTGTGTGAACTGTGTGTATTTCTGTCGCGTACATCTGATCTCTCTGGGCGACGTTATCCCATTGCAGGGTCCATCAACAGGGCTTATCAGATCAGATATACAAGGGAGAATATCCCCCAAACTACAGATGGATAATTCTGAACGGCTGTAAAAATTTGAGAACGTAATTTTCCGAGTCGGCAAGTGGATTTGCAGATGCTTCCGGATTCCAAAGTATAATTTTTGGACGTCTGTTTTATTTTTGTAATTTCTAAGGTTTTTCGTTTTTCTTGGCAATAAAAATTGGACATAGATTATGTATGAAATTACTTGTTTTTTTCTGTGTAGTTTCAATAAAACATTGAAAATAACAAATCTGTTTTTTAATGCAACATATTCGGCGGAGAAAACTTTTCATTAATTTTTCCATCCTATATGATGAATACGCCAAAGGTTTAAGTCCAGTTTTATCTCTTTTCCGGGATTATTCATTAAACATGGGATCATTAGTATCACTTTTAAGATTTTTAAAACATATTAATGTTTTAGTCTATGTGGCTCGAGATGAAATGGTGATTGTAAATATCAACTACTGCAGCAGTATACTATTTTTGGCTAATGAAGAAGACTTGAAAAAGTTAACAATACTCCAAAATAAAGCATTAAGAATAATACTAAAAAGAAATCGATACACAAAAATCAAATTGATGTTAGAAAATCTACAAATAATGACATTTAGACAAGTAATTAAATTTAATGTACTTCTATTTATATACAAAATTGTTAATGGACACAACAATACGTTTGAATTAGTAAGAAAAATACGAGAAAACCAACATGAACATGATCATTGTACAAGAAAAAAGATGCAGTAAGATTGCCATTCAGAAAGAAAAAAAAATCGCAAACTTCTGGGATATACAGTGGAATGAAGTTGCATGTAAGTATGCCAGAGGATATAAGAGATGAAAAAAATATGAAAATTTTTAAGAAAAAACTAAGAGAGTTTGTGATGCGTACTTTTGATTAGAAATATATTTGATATTTTATATATTTATAAATGATATTTTACAATGTATATATTAAGAAATACAAATTTAATTATATTGCCTATTTTAAGAATAAATAAAAAAAATAAAAAAAAATTATTTAACTGCGCTGGCATCGGCATAGCCTAATTAAGCACGCAGCATAAAGACAGAAAGATTCAGAGAATAATGTGAAAGATATGATGTACCTTTCCAGGTGGTGAAAGTGTACTCGTCCGCACCAGGCGAGCCCTGTGCCCCCGTTCTGAACCTAAGTGTAGGCACCGGTGTTGGGCCCTGGGGTACACCTCTGGCAACTGTCGGGGCAGAACTTGCAAGTGCGTAGGGAAACATCGAAAGCGCATGCGATGCAGGATGCCAGCGAAGTATATTATCCACGACATATTAAATATTAAGAAACTTTTATATGAAATATTGTTCATTTTGTGATGTTCAGGATGATATTGGAAATGTTTAAAATATTAAGAAAATAATTGGTGATTCAGAATTCGACTGCATTTTTATAAATAGGAAACACACTTATCAATTATTTATTTAACGATATTGAAAGTTTAGCGAGGTAATGTCATTAATATAGAAAAGTGTTCTGGATTGAATTATTTTGACATACGACTTTTCTGGTTAAGGTTTTTGATTCCTTTGCAGGGTCCATCTTCAAGGCTTTTCAGTAAAACACTTTTAATACAAGATTATGCACGTTCGTGAGAACATATGTGAAAATAATGTGTTGCTTAACACCAACAAATTATTCTGATATTATTTCTAATAAAATTGCAATGAATTATGTACCTATAACATTTCTAGAGAGCGTGCCGTATATTTTAAGAAACAAAATTATTTTTACTGTTAATTCATAAATAAATATGTAGGTACTATAAAATATATTTAAATATTGATGATACTGTTGTATATTTTTTAATCCTTGAACCTTATGAAAATTTGTTTATACATTATATCATAAATCTTTTTTTACGAACAACATCAACAAAATAACTTATGAAAGGAAGAAGATTTTAGATTTTAGACTCCGAACTTTAAATAGCTTTGATTCCAAATAAGCTTTTGAACTTCTGCATACGTCACCTGCATAAAACCATCTTGAATATAATTATGATGAGAAACATTTTATCTACGCATTATACAGCGGTTTACACGTAGAAAGTAGAAAATTTGATACTTCACCTGTCGATGAGTGATTCTCTTTCTCTCGAAACTTAAGTAGTGAAAAAAGTATAAAATATTATTTAACTCAAGCATAGGTAAGAAGGTTAATATTATTTAATATCTTTAATAATCTATTATCCATCATCATGAATAATAATAATAATATTATGATAATTTATATAGCGCCGTTTTCCCGAATACTCACCCCAAGGGCGCTTTGAATAATATTATCCCTGCCATGTAAACACCAAATTCATTAATAATATAATTTCAGTATATAGCTGTACATTATATTAGTAATAATAAAAATATATTGGATGGGGATCCGTAGTGTAGAAAGGTTCTTAATCCTCTCATGGCATTCGTTGAACGAATGTTGACTACTGTTTCATCACTCAACTTACTGCGGCCTGAAAATGTTCCATAGTCTTCAACCATGATATTTTTCTTCTACCAGGATCTTAATTTTCAGCAATCTTTTCTTAAATTATGAGATTCAAGGTCTGATACTTTACATTATTTTAAATGTTAGAAATAAATTATACGTCCGAGATATCAAAGTTTTTGTTATTTTTTTTGTTATAAATACTGTCGTTTACCCCTGTGGGGCTCGATTGAAATACTTTCAACGATAAAATAAATTTAGAAAAAGTTATCATAACACATTTTTGTACATCTTTTTGTAGAACTTACTATCATGTTAGTGCTAGAAAATTATCACTTGTCGCTCGCTGATCACAGTAAGAGATCGCATAAACTTGAATTTGATTACTTCTAATTCTAATCTGAAAAATCTAATTTGAATGAAGTATATTGTATAACAATACATTGTACATTTACTATCAATCTATTGTATATTAAATACAAACGTACATTTAAAGAATTTTATTTAAGCATTTTGAAAATACTTAAATGTTCAAATTTACATGCCTGCTTCTGGAGTTTGCACATATATTTCCAGCAATTAAAAAAACTCTTTCTGTTTCAACTGAAGTTGGTTTTATGGTCGACAGGTAAATAAATTGGTTGCTACCCGTTTTTATTTGATTTTCAAAATTAAAAATATTTCCTAGTACATTTTTGTTTTTGATTTTTGGAGTTAGAATCTTGGGACGCGTCATAAGCGTTCGAATCCTGGGACTCGGTGTATCGAAGACCCCATGTGTTCCCGGGAATCCATTCCCAGGACGACCCAAGGCAGAAACCTTAGTTGAGATCATGACAGCGTAACTGAATTGTTTATGTGACTGCGCTGGTATCGGTTGCTTTGGTCATTACACAACTAATGTTTTACATTTTTCATTTATTAACATTTTTTTACATTTTTTTTACATTTTTTTACATTTTACATTTTCAGGTGCAGAAAGAGTGCTAGACCGCGAAAAGCGATCCACATGCAAAGCCAGCCAGTGTACTCATGAGTGTTGGAGAAAAGGGTTGCATAGTGGCATCTGTCGATACACTATATGCCAGTGCCTTTTTAGTACACCGAGATAATGAATGATATTAAAATATTCAAAACGAAGATTGATTGTTATCAATTCAGCATAGATAACTAAAAAAATGTTACATTGTCGCAAATAAAACTTACGTAAATACTTTTATTTTTGTTGATCATCATTTTTTTAATGATCCCATCCATGATCCCCTGATCTACTTTGCACATTACGTATGATTTTAAGGTATCAAACTTAATTCAAATTTCAAGCTGTAACAACCCAGATGCCTTAATCAATTCATTTATAACACTATTGTGAATATGTTACGCACCGTAACTTACGTTCACGGACAATAAATTATATAGAGTTAGTTCCTTGCACATCTCACTCATATCTTCATTTAAAAAGTCACTCCTACACAACACCCATTTTGTTGATAATAACCTAACCTGAACCCCATATTCATATCATATTCGCACCTGGTAGTACTGCATTGATAATAAATATATGCATGTTGCTAAATAAAGCAGGCCGAAGACACTTGTTATTGTAATATTGTGGGTATTTTTTATTTATTTATATATTAATGTATTTTTAATGTATATGTTTTAATTATTATTTATTAATGTATTTTTCAAATATATCTATATATATATTTTGTACCCAGTATTCTGTTTTTTCATTCAAAATTAAATATGTCAAAAAATAAAATTAAATTTATTCTCTAGTCAAAAAATATTCAAAACCCAAAAAATTTTTTTTTATAATTACGAGTAATTTATAACAGATAATTTATGGTTTCAATAAAGTTTCAGACTTTCACCAGTGCCTGCCAGAATTCCGATTGTTCCTACACATTTTTTCACTTATCTGATCATGTACACGTGCCAACTTCGTCGCAACCCACCACGACAGCTAAAAAGCATCCGATAGCCGTCGTTTCACGATAAAACGTCAAGGATGACGGAAACCTCTTGAGATACGGCGTCAGAAATCACTCCGACCGGAAACAGACCGACAATTTATTGCTTTAAAGCCTGAATCTTACATAAAATTTTTATTATATAAAATTGTAAACTCGCATTACCACAGCCCTGAAATTTTGTCCTTAATAATGTTCCATGTACCCAGTCGAACTACTCGAGTGCCGACGCCTTTTTACTGTGACAATACTAGAACAAATGCTCACTACAACTCGCTAGTACCTAGAATACACAGGTTAGGTAACAATTATACAAACATAGCGGACGTGTTTGGTTCTGGCCTGTCACAGTATAGGGGCGCGATACTGAGAGCGCTTCATTCCGCCATAATGTAAATTATATACACTTTCTTTTTTTTGTTTTTCTCTCTGTTTATATTATTTTTGCAAATAACTGTTATATACCTACATATGTAAAAGCCTATTTAGGCGTAAATGAATGAATAAATAAATAAATAAGGTTTTACTTAAACAATTACTTTGAAGTATAAAAGCAGAAATAAAAAGAGAACACTTTGTATAAAACCACTATCTATTGAATTATCGACAAAATTCTGGGAAAATGGTCCCATCATCAGAATACTTTCAATGTTAATTAAAATTTTATTCTGAATTATAGACACAAATAAAATTAAAAAAAATATATGAGAGTCGAAAAACAACTTTAAACATTGTAAAATAAAAAAAGTTGAAATCAAATTTAGAAGTTTACTTAACTCTCAACTGGTATCGTGGGGCCGCGCGGCTCCACGCGTTGTGTTTTTAAGATTCTAAGCATCGTGCGCACCCGCCATTTTCAGTAATCTCATTACGTCGCAAATCGCGTCGGGTGCCGAAATTTCGGCGCTCTAGCTCTTACCAGGAAGGAGATACGTACTTGCTGAAGCTCGCCCGAACTCCCTACGATAGTTTGTCTTTTATAATAAATAAACAAATAAATTTATCTAATAGTCCGATATTAAAGCTGTTCCCTCTATCTTCAGTAAACTCCTCCCCTTCTCTCCCCCCCACCTAGTTGACACTCTATCCCTCTCTCTTTTTCTTTCCTCCATTATGACGTTAGAGGCTTTAAAAGTTTTTTTTAAATAATAGTTTATATAGCCCTATATTAAGATTTTTTATCTCGATATACAATATGACATTATCATCTGACAGAGAGCTGAATTCGAGACAATAACAACGAAAATCACAGCAAGGATATGAAACATTTTGGACTCACTACAACAAAAATCGAGCTGAAGGTGTAGTGGTTTACGCAAAAATGGAAGTATGTGTAAGTTGCAAGAAATACAATTAGAAGACGCAAATTGTCTACAAACAATGCTGATCTCTTGAATGTGTTAGCAATCTACCGGTCTCCATCTCACAACAACGACAGGAATTTTCTTGATTCCCTAGACAACACATTGAAATTCACTATTTACTATAAATTTAATATTGTTGCAGGAGATATTAACATTAATATAATAATAATAAAATAATGAAATTCAAACACAAGCATGTAATACCATGAATGTATGATAGCACATCAAAATGGATATCAATCACTTATAAACATTACTACAAGAGTGACATATACTTCAAAAACGTGTCTCGATCACATACTTATACGATTAACGTAGAGATAAGGTCAGCTGTCATAAATTACTTCAACAGACCATTACAGTACCATGGTTGCTATTCAAGGAATCAAGCAAATGAATCCAGAAAACATCAAGCTAAAGAAAACAACAAATTATGAAACAGTTAAAACTGATTTATCAAATAAAGTCTGGGAAGATGTACTATAGGAAAGCGACGCAAATAATGCACTTAAACTCTATGTAAACAAATTTAAATCTATCATAGAAAAAAATGCGCAAATCAAAAAAACTGTGGGCCAGACCAAATATACACTGAGATTCTCAAAAAAACATTCCAATACATAGCAATTTCATTTACTTATATCTTAAACCACAATACTAAAGACGAAGTATATGCAAAACTACTGAAAAAAGCGCCAGGATAACAGAAATTTTCAAGAAAGGGGATCGAATAGACTCGGGGAGGTACAGACCTACGAGTATATCTATACTAAATGTGCTGAGTAAAATTTTAGGAAAAATCATAAGAGAAAAACTAACAAAATACTTAAAAATAAATAATATATTGTCACCAAACCAAGATGGTTTCAGGTCAGGACATAGAACGTACGGCGCATTTTTAAACATTACTCTATTTAATACAAAACATGCAGATCAAAACAATAAATGCATCGCTGTGTTTCTTGACCTAGCGAAGGCTTTTGACACCGTATCACACAAATTATTACTACAAAAATAACACTGTATTGTAGTACAAGGAACGGATCAAAAACTGTGTGAAAGCTACCTTAAAGAAATGAAGCAGAGTATTAAAATAAATTAACATAGTACTCCGCTGACAATAAACTGCAGCGTGCCTTAAGAAAGTGAGCTTGGACTATTGCTATTCATAATATATATAAATGATGTATGTGAGCTGAAAATAAATAGAAACATTGTTACCTTTGCGGAAGATACTGTTCTACTGTTTCATGGTACAACATGGATGGAAGCTGACGAAAATGCAATAATGGGTACATTAAACGTAAATAACTGGCTAGATACGAATTTTCTAACCTTAAACATACGAAAGACCAAATATGTGACGTTTAAGAACCAGCTTCCGATCAAATATTAAAAATACACAATTGTTTAGAACCCTGTAACTGTCTTACGGTAGAACACACAAAAAAATAAAATACCTAGGAATATATATAGATTCAAACCTAAAGTGGAGAGCACACATTGAAAAGCTGAAAAAGTTAGGAAAAGAACGTACCTTTTTAAACTTTGAATTAGCTCAGAGTGTCATAAACCACGGTCAGATAGCTTGGGGAGGAGCAGCTAAAACAATTCTGGATCCATTATTTGAAGCCGAAAAAGCACTGATTAGAGTTTTCAATAAACGGCCATACAGATACCCGTCCATCATACTACTTGAACAGCTTGGTGTACTTGATGTGAGGCAACTATATCTGAGATACATTATATCTGAGATATAGTATATTTCTTTTTGTTATGTATATTATCGCTGTTTACTTATTATAGGTTTATATTTTTTAGTAGATAAATTTGTTATTGTGCATATTATTACTTTTTACTATATCTTTACTATATTTCTCTTTCATCTATATCTTATTTGTACTTATATACATATTACTAGCCTGGGCGTTGTAAGGGTTAAGGATAAAGTTTGTTTGTTTGTTTGTAAAAAGATTCCATTGTACTGCAAAGCCTCTAATAAGAACAATGTTTCCATTTGATCAATGCTGGGATGTCCAGGAAGGAAATGTAGTTTATGTTACCCGCCAGGTCCTAAAGATGAAATGGGTCAGATCGGTCAAACGGTGCAGATTAATATGGAAAAAAAATCTTGAGAAAGGGGGGGGGGGGAGAGGAGAAAATGTCACTTTTGCTACCAGCCGGGTTCTAAAGAATAGGTATGCAAAAGTTGGATCAGATCGGTCAAACGTTTTGAATAAAAAATTTAATTTGTATAGATATCATATCGATCGGGAGTTGGTGGGGTAAAGGCAAAGGAAAAATGTCGCTCATGTTATCCGCCGGGTTTTAAAAAATAAGAATGCTAAATTTGGATCAGATTGATCAAACAGTGTACAGGAAAAATATAAGGGTGAGGAGGTGGGGTAAAAGGGGAGAGGGAAAGGTGGCCTATGTTACCTACCGGGTCCTAAATAATAAGTATGCAAAATTTGAATCCAATCAGTCGAACGATACAGATCTGTATTGAAAAAATATCACTGGAAGGGGGAGAAGTGAAGTGGGAGGGAGAAATTGTTTAAAATATAAAAACAAAGAAATTTTACAAAAACATCTTCGTATTTGAATGCAACGTTGTGCCAAAATTTTAAAGCAATCGGTGAAGAACTTTCAGAGATTAGCGATTTTGTACAAACGAACTTTTTTATGTATATAGATAATACAGCTGCCCTAAAGCTGCAAAAATTAATTTTGTACGTTTGTTTATTAATTTAACTTATTTGCTAAACATATATGTATAGAGATACATCTGTTGTATATCTACAAAATTACTGAATATCTTTTCACACAATATTATCTCAAATTCTCTGCTACACAAATATTTTAATAATACCGTATGTAGATTATGTTTATTGTGTTTACTTATCCGTTTTCTTATTTATACTTATCTCTTCTCTTTTTTTATATTTTTTTATTATTTATTTCATATTTTTATCTGTTATTATGCTTTTAATATTTGAAATATATTATAGTTTTAAATAACTGTTTCACAGCTACAAAACTGCACCGACACTCAGGAACGTGCCCAAGGGCTAGTTGAGTGGCTATTCCAAAATTGTACTCAAGTTAAAAAAAATATCTATGTAGATACATATGTGTGTAAATTTGTATTCTTAATAAATAAAGAAAATAATAATAAAAAGTAAAAACAAAATATAAAAAAATATATATATGGGAAATGGAAGTTTAGACAGTAAAAACCTAAAAATAAATATAGAAGTAGTTTAATTATTCGAACTTTGCGAATTATCTTTTGGTTATGGATCATTTACAAATTTTTCATAAAATTAAACAAAATTACAAGTTACAAAAAGTATTAACAGTAAATTGAATACCATAAATAACCAGGACCTTTTTACAAATAGTTATCTTCAATTTTTTATTCATTTTAGTACTTTATTATTTATTTCTTTCCCATATATTTTTTATTTTGTTATCGTGTGCACTTTATGATTTTTAATTTGTTAGCATAAATTGTATCCTGACGAAGGCACAATTTGCCCTGACACATGTTGATAATTTTAATAAATAAGTTTTAAAAACAAAGAATATTTTTATTAATAATATGAACGATATCACTATAAAAACATTTTGCTCATATTTATCATTATTCAATTGATAAAAATGTCATGAACTCGCAACTATATTCGATAAAATTTATATCTTTGAAAAATTTTATAATTACAGTACAATGTACCTAATACTTTTATCACAGATAAATAATAATTCTCAAATTGTGTTTATTTAGAATTCAGTCGCAGTTTGAAGCTCTTACGTGACCAGTCTCTCTTTATTCATCTATTGCAATATTTTAACGATGAAATTCGTATTCCTGTTCTTCGCCGTATCGTTTCTACTGGTGGATTTTGTGACGTCAGCTGCTCTAAATGAAGATGGACACGCTTCAGTTTCACATTTTCAAGTTGACCATGAACATTCGGATGGTGAGCATTTTAATCTATAATGTATAATTTTAACTTTTGTTTAAAACCCGTCAAATTCCGGTTAGCCCAGAATATAATGCGCCCTCAAATTAAATGCGATCTCTTTTCTCTTATTTATTTTCACTATTTGAAAGCCTATCTGAGTCTTATATCTATACGACACAGGTTAAAATCTTCCTAATGACAGTGAAATCTATACAGAAAACAGATGTGATACTCTACACATCCAATGTATGCTTTTAATGAAAGTATTTTAAGTTTCTTAAAATCATGCATGTTATATTAGTTTTAAAAAATGTGTTTTGTGATTAGTGATGGTTAAATCGTTATCTTAACCTGTTTCACATGGTAGAATTATTTTAGATTGTATTAATGATTGGTAACTAATATTAATCAGTTTCTAAACACTGACTCATTGGCATACAAATCTTAGTTAACTGATTGAAAAACCATCAATAATTGTGATTAACCTTGATATGAACGCGCATCAATCAATCAGGATTGATAGTCGCGAGGCGCTCCGCGTCCTTTCCATATCAAATTTAAAATGCACTTGCCAAGGGAGGGGGAGCGGGAAATTTAAAAACACCAACCACCACTATTTGAATATTTACATAATTTATTTAATTAAAACACATTTCTTATTTTAAGACTTATCAACTAGAGAAATTACCACTAAACTTAAGCTAACCCTAGCCTAAACGCAAGCAGTCCTGATTTACATAGTTTATCGTGTCTTTGTCACTTATCGCCACAAAAAAAAACATGTCGTTAACAAACACTCGTCGCATCACTCCTGGAGGCCGCGGGGGGGGTGAGCGCTCGCGCCCACGCGTTCCCCACTGGCTCCGCGGTTCCGCGGTCGGCTGGGGGCCATCTGGCCGCCGCGGTTCTCGTTCCAGGCCACGCGCGCTGTCCCGCCGCGCCGCTGCATCCGCGCCGTTGCTGGATCCGCGTCATCGGGAGGGTCTGGTCTCCCTCCTGGAACTCCTCGTGGAGGACCGGCCGCCATCGAGGCAAGGCGGCCATCCTCGTCGCCGCGTCTTCTTCTCTGCGGGTGGTGTCCCGGGGCTGATACTCGCCTCACCGGGAGGGCGGTCGGGGCGAACTGATCCGGGCTTGCCGCACCGACCTCTCTTCTAGCTGCCCAGGGAGCCTCTCCCCGCGCACACCATCTCCATACTCACAACCCGCGCGGGGGTTGGATACGTCCGAAATATTCGCGCGTAAATATTTTCGGCGCGAAAACCATTATACCCGGCAATGTTCGTAAATTACTGCTTGCGTTATCATACCTAATACTAGTTACGAAATAATATTTACTAACAAATCTTATTCTAAAATAACATTATCTTATTCTAAAATATAATCTTATTCTAGGGCAAAACAGGAATGCGTTTTTTTTCTCGCATCTGTTTTGCCGGCCCAAAAAAAAAGGTCAACTTAAGGACGGAATTCCTAGAATAAAGCGATTCGGAGCGGCACAAATTAACGCGGTTATATCAAATTTATAAAGTGAAATGTTTATATTAAAGTGGCTGATTTCAAGATCCTTTCGAATGAAATCGTTTCTGATTTTATCTGTTTCTCAAACAATATCTCTCCATTAATATACAAAGTCGATAGCTATGCACTTAGATGATTTGCGAATTGAATAAAAAAATTACCTATTCGCATGGATGCCGAGCTTTTTAACTTTTAGTAACTTCAAAATAAATTCATTTGGTATTTTAATTATAGAAAAGAGAGAAATTATCACAAATGCAGTGGTTCTATGTCGAAATGAATAAGGATTTACGGTTTTTATATAATTTCTTTGATGATTTTGATGTGTTAAAAAGGTAAATTTAAAAAATCAAAAAGTCTGCGTAAAGAAGCCTTAAATAAAACTGAAAAATAAAAAACAAGTCCAGTAGTCTAGAATTATGTTAAGTAATAACTACACCATTGAAATATTTCCATTATCGATAAAACGAATAATAAATTGTATTCTCCCCCAAATAATAAATAATGAATTCTATAAAACAAATTATAAATTCTATTTAATGGATCCTGATACTTAACATTATTTTAATGGTTGAAATAAATTATATGTCCGAGATATCAAATTTTTTGGATTTTGTGTTATAAATACTGTCGTTTACCCCTATGGGGCTCGATTGAAATACTTTCAACGATAAAATATATTTAGAAATAGTTATCACAACACATTTTTGTACATCAGAACTTACTATCAAATTCGTGCTAGAAAATTATCACTTGTCGCTCGCTGATCACAGTTCGAATCCTGGGACCCGTCTTAAGCATTCACGGGACTCGGTGTATCGAAAACCCCATGCACTCCCGGGAATCCATTCCCGGGACGACGCGAGTCAGAAACCTTAGTTGAGATCATGACAACGTAACTGAATTGTTTATGTGACTGCGCTGGTATCGGTTGCTTTGGTCATTACACAACTAATGTAGTTTTACATTTTCAGGTGCAGAAAGCGTGCTAGACCGCGAAAAGCGAGCCACGTGCAGAGCCAGCCAGTGTGCTAATGAGTGTTCGAGAAAAGGGTTGCATAGTGGCTACTGTCAAAACAGTGTTTGCTTCTGCATTCGTAGTTCACCTAGATAATGAATGTCATTAATATATTCAAAACAAAGATATATCGGTATCAATACAGCATATATAACTAAAAAAATGTTATATTGTTGCAAATAAAACTTACGTAAATACTTATTATTTTTGTTCATCATAATTGTTTTAATGCTCCCACGATCCCCTGATCTAATTTGCACATTACCTGTCCATGTTATACATGCACACCTTCAATACATTCGTGTAAATCAATATTGTACTTGAAGTATTATTTTGGTTATCAAATATAAAACTACATAGGAATTGATTTTCTCTTAAATTTATTTATTTATTTAAGTAGGCATACGCGAGTGAGTGCAAAAATAAACTTAGTCATTTCATTTTTGAAATATTAGCATTACACTGTGTAGTGTAAAAGTGTTTTAATCAATATGTAAAACATTAAAATCTATAGAATGCTGAAACAATCTTGCGCTTTACAGTGAATCTGCGTCACAGTGTCAGAAGAAGGCATTTTCCGACCAGGTCTTTTAAGAAAATAATTTTCTGATTTTTTCTCAAAAGTGTGTATCCTTGGGTATCTTTTGTCTTTGGCATCTGAAGCATAGGAATGAGAAATCCACGGTTTTTCCAGCAAGTAGTCCTCTTGCTCTCCGACCAACTACGCTTCCAGTCACCAATAATACTTGTCTTGATTGTAAATCTATTAAAGTATGGAAGTATTAGTTCACCTTGTTATACACTAGATCTTCAGTTTACCCTTAGTTTTACATTTTAAAATGTTCTATTAATCAATTGAATATTCGATAAAAACATATCCTACTAAATGATTGTAATCATTCTATCCTTTATAAATATCATAAATAAAAAATATTTTAAACGGGTTCAAGATGTTTCACAGATTCGTATGTAACAAACATATTTTAAGTAATTTTATTTGGGTAGTGATTTTAAGATATCAAACGTTATTCGAATTTCAAGCTGTAACAACCCAGATGCTTTAATCAATTAATTTATAAAACTATTGTGAATATGTAACGCACCGTAATTTACGTTCATGGACAATAAATTATATTGAGTTAGTTCCTTGTACATCTCAATCATATCTTCCTTTAAAAAGTCACTCCTACACAACAGCCATTTTGTTGATAATAACCTAACCTGAACCACATATTCATATCATATTCGCACCTGCTAGTACTGCATTGATAATAAATATATGCATGTTGCTAAATAAAGCAGGCCGAAGACACTTGTTATTGTAATAAGTGGGTATTTTTTATTTATTTATATATTAATGTATTTATAATGTATATATGTTTTAATTATTATTTATTAATGTACTTTTTGTATATATTTATTTATATTTTGTACCCAGTATTTTGTTTTTTCATTCAAAATTAAATATGTCAAAAAATAAAAGAAAATTTATTCTCTAGTCAAAAAATATTCAAATGTAATTACCCAAAAAAAAAAAGTTTTTATAATTACGAGTAATTTATAACAGATAATTTATGGTTTCAATAAAGTTTCAGACTTTCACCAGTGCCTGCCAGAATTCCGATTGTTCCTACACATTTTTTCACTTATCTGAACACGTGTACACGTGCCAACTTCGTCGCAACCCACCACGACAACTAAAAGCATCCGATAGCCGTCGTTTCACGATAAAATGTCAAGGATGACGGAAAACTCTTGAGATACGGCGTCAGAAATCACTCCGACCGGAAACAGACCGACAATTTATTGCTTTAAAGCCTGAATCTTCAAAAAGGTTTTACTTAAACAATTACTGTGAAGTATAAAAGCAGAAATAAAACGAGAACACTTTGTGTAAAACCACTATCTATTGAATTATCAGCGTAATTCTGGGCCAATGGTCCCTTTTTCAGAATACCTACAACGTATAATTAAAATTTAACTTGGAAGTATAGACATAAACAAAAACAAAATAAATATATGAGAGTCAAAAAACAACTTTAGACGTTGTAAAATTAAAAAAAATAAAAGTTTACTCAACCCTAAATTGGTATCATGGGGTGTTTTCGAGGCTTTCTAAGATTCTAAGCATCGTGCGCACCCGCCATTTTGACTGGAAATTTCGGCACTCTATCACTTTCCATGAAGAAGGTACGTACTTGCTGGAGGTCGCTTGACCTCCACGATAGTTTGTCTCTTTTATAAAACGGCAATTAGAGGCTATAAAAGCTTTTTTCAAATAATAATTTTTAACAACTTTCAAAAATTTAGGTCCTAGATATAAGAAAATAACGTACCAATAGTTTGTAAATTTTTTGTGATCTGAAGTAGCATCAAAGGAAAAAAAATTACTTGTTCGAAGAATATTTTTCTTCTGAATGAAAGTTTGAACTTTGTGGTGACATTTTTATTAATATCTTTGTTTTCACCACTTTATTAGATATACAATCTACATGTTTCGAGAACAATGTTCTCTTCTCCAGGATTGTTTGTGTACTAAAATTGAAAAAGATAAACCATGCAAGTGTATTAGTGTGAAGGGGAGGATGAGATTTGATGATTAAAGAACACATCAAACCTTTCACTAGCAATATTGAGTCGGATTTTGCAAAATATTTGATAGAATATGACCATACATACGATATCAATACAGTTTTAAAATTTTTACATATTAGTTATGTGGTAGAGTAGGTGTGGGCATTTCGTATTGATAGTGTGAAAGAGATGAATGTATGCGGTAGGAAGCGGGGGAAATGGGCGACGGCCATTCTGTCACTGGCGGTCGCACAGAGAGATATTGGTTGTGAATAAAATATATAATTACTGTACAAGATCGGTGTATTGGATTTCTTCCTTGTTCTAAACGAAACTATAATATACTCAGGAAGTCAATACATCACAAGTTATAAGATCCCACAAATAAATAATCTAGAAATACTTGAAATTAGGAAAATAACCAGACAAAATTTGTGCACAACCAACTATTGAAAATTTTTCCACTTAATATTCCATCCCCTTTAGATAACATTCCATAATCAACTCCTCTGACCCCCCTTCCCCTCTCTCTTCCCTTCGCGGTAACATACTTGCATGATTTCTCTTTTTCAATTTTAGTACACAAACAATCCTGAAGAAGAAAACATTGTTCTAGAAACGTGTAAATTATATATCTAATAAAGTAGTGAAAACAAAGTGATTTGTGTTTTATTTTAAGAAAAATATTGTCAATAAAAACTAGTTTTTTATGTAAAATAAGCCTTTTATATACCATTTGTGAATATTTATCCACTCACAATATTGAAACTTACTTGCTACAATCATACTTTGCTTGGGGGGCCGCGCGGCCCCCACGATACCAATTACGAATGTTAAATTTGCGATATCAGTTAAGGGTTAACATGTTTTTTTTTTAAGAGGAATAGAATTTCCAAAATAAATAAAATACACGAAAATCATGGTAAAAAATGGCCGCGATATTGGCTCTATTGGAAAAATATTTTAATATCATTTTGTTAGAAAAACCCAATTTATTTGCAAAAAAGATTTTGTTATTTACATTTACAATATGAAATTTGCTATTAATCAAAATATATTAATAATTCAATAAATTCTGCTTTTATATAAAATGTTGTTTTTAATTTAATATAAATCATGTTACCACAAAGCTATTTTGCTGTTATTGAAGAAGTTATTACAGCAATTTTTACATTTTTAACTTTATTCAATATCTTTTTACAATAAATTATTCAATAATTTTTCATGTTTTTTATTTCACAACACAAGTGAAAAAACGTAATTATTTAAATGAAAAAAGCGATATTTTCTGTACGATAAAATAAAATAGAGCAAGACTAACCAAAGTTTTTATATTTAACTTTAATAGAAATAAATAAATAAAATAAAATAAAACGTTTCATTTCAAACGATCTGATATTATAAATAAATAGAGAGCTGCTAATGTGATAAAATTTAATTAAAAAACTATAGTTTAAAACCCAAATATCAACTTCATACGATATAATTGGTTAAAAAAAAAACATTGATTTAAAACCAGACCTCGGAATTCGAATAAGCGTCTCTTTTTAAAGATGTTATTCAATGTTAACTAAACACCAGGAATTAAGAGGGGGGGGGGTAAGGTTAATTCGTACAAAAAAAGGCATGTTTTTGTGAATTTTTTGTGACGACACAGTTAAAATCTCTTTATTAAAATCTTTATTGAACACTTTGAAGGGAAAAACGCGATTTTTTGCGAAAAATATCGACTAATTTGTTATTAAAAAATACAAATTAATAACAAATTTGAAAAAAAGTCTCCAGCGTAACCTCGTAAATTATGTACAGAAATAGTGTTCAAAATTTCAAAAGGATCGGTGCAGTAGTTTTGAAGTTATGGTGGACACCGACTTTGAAAACGTGAGATGTGGGGAACACGCTTTAAAGTTTTGCACACTGTAAAATTCAAAATAAAACTCAACACTTATTTTATACTTACACATAATCGTCGATGCCATGTTCACACAGCAAAGAGCTTTCATCATCAGCATCTGTTTGTCCTTGTCTACGCAAAACTCTTCCAATACAAATAGCACGTCCGATAGTCCTCAGGTGAGCGCGTCTCTTAGCTGCCCGAGCAGGTATAGAAAATCAGTCTGAGTATCGCTCAAACGTTCATAATTTCGTCAATTTTGCTCCAATTGACTTGAAATTTTGACACAATTTTCTTGCGATGTTGTACATTCATTTAAAAAATTAAAATTAAAATGCAAAAAAAAGTTAAAAACCTTACCCCCCCCTTAATTGAACACCACACCAAAACAAACTAAACGCTAGGAACACATTTAACTATCTTGAAATCTCGGGAAAATGTCTTTCGTCGTGCCGCTTCAACATTTGAAAAAATGTAAATACATAATTCTCAACATAAGCCCTGTAAACACCCGAAGATATCCATACATGCATATGTTTCTAAATAATTTATGTTTATAATATTTGTGTTTTTCTTATATATTTTCATTTTTACTGTGTATTATTTATCAAATTTGTACAAATTATCAAGTAAAAGGCTTTAGAGCCGTATATACTTGTATGTAAATAAATAAATACCTACTTTCCTATATAAACAGATTCGTCTCTGTGAGATATCTATGACTTACCGTCAAAGAACAAAATAGTGTTCCGAAAAATTTGAACATACTCAAAATATATACATAATATATCAATTATATATATCATCTCTCATGGTTATATATATATGATATATATACTCATATATTATCTCTAATATATATATATAAACAACATATATAAGTACCTATATATCTCTCTATATATATATATATATTATATATGTAATTCTATTCTAGGTGTCCGGGTACGAACACCTAGAATACATACATATATTTTGAGTATGTTCAAATTGCTCGAGTTATGGATTTAGTTAAAAATAAGTTGGCGGGAGGACAAAAAGGTTCCATTGTTTTGCAAAGTCTGTAATAAATTACCAGTCTGTAATAAACCAGGGGATCGTTTATGTTACCCGTCGGGTCCTACAGAATAAGTATGGAAAATTTGGGTCAGATCGGTCAAACGGTACAGATTTACATGTAAAATAAAAGGGGAGGTGGGAAATGTCGCCTATGTTACCGGTTCCTAAAACATAAGCATGCAAATCGGATCGGACAAATGGTGTAGATTTGTATGGAGAACAGACAGACAAACACTGAGTTTTATAGGTATAGATATACTGCAAAATAATAGAATTTATAGAGAGAGGAGCATATAGTGATTTTACAGTTCACACTGTACTGTATACGTCGAAACTATTGATGAACACAATACCTGCAGGTCTTGAAGGAAGGCTTGAGGTACGTTGAAGCGATAATTAAAGATATCTTGACCAGAATTACCTGCTGAATCTGGTGAAGAATGGG
>JADDOH010009505.1:0-134042 GCA_016648135.1 Agrypnia vestita
ATATATATGCACATAAAATTATAAAAATATATATTTTGCTGGTACTACTTCCAAAGGCAATAATGATTTTTATAATTAGCATCTTTCAACAGTATATCTTTTACAAATAATCAACTTGAATACGCTCAATTCTTTTTAAAAATATCATTCAAATTAGCAATCGTTCTGAGGGCTGTCGAGATACTTTTATTGTTCCCCAAATCAAGCAATGAAAACTCTTCGATGTGAATGGTCTAATATTCGGCTAAAAGGCTCATCGCTTAAAAAGCCATTAGGCTTCTGGAGGCTGGGTTCGCGGTCTTACGCATGGCTGGTGCCATATTTATAGCTGGAATTTAATTTCAAGATCAATAAGCCGCTCTCCTAAGTACAGAATCAAAAGTTCCTGCAAATCACATTCACAATTTTTAAAGACTCACTACTCATTACATTATCTCGATAAAAGATCCCTATCTCGTAAGAATCCCCAAACTATAAATTTATTACAACAATATGATCATTATTAAATTATGATCAGGGTTGGCCCAGTGAAATGTTATGACTTGAGCAGAAAATATTTTTTTTATTTCAATTTCAATTTTATTTTAAATACAAATAAATATGCACATATGTATAATAAAAAAAATATGAAGATAACAATTATCTATCGCACATTATCTTTTATTTTTTATACATCCTATTTATTTACTAATGCTTCGCTTCGCAACATGTCTTTCTTACTCTGTATGCCTTATTTATTTATATATCTTACCTATTATGTACCTGCATGTGATAATCTCTATTTATATATCCGTAACCTCCTTCGTATCGCTTGTATCATAATTTAATATATGATGTATATATAACTTATATGGAATGTGTGGGACTAAGTTAGAGTAAGAGTTAAGCAAAAAGCAAAGATTTTTACGAAAACGGGTGTTTCGATTGGTGGAGAATGCAAAAATATATGCTTTTTTCTTAACTATTACTTCTGATCAAACAACAGGCCCTAAGCGACTGTTTAAAGGAATCCAAGTCTTTCTCTATCAGCTCTCGGTATATCCGTTTTTATATGCTCTCTCGCTCTTGTGTATCGTAAGTGTACCTAAGTAAGTCGCTATTTATTTAACTTACTATTGAAAGTAAGTCACACAACTTATTATTGAAAGTACATGCAATAATAAATAAACACAATTTCTGTGCTGTAAAAAAATAACTTTTCTGGCACTGGTTGCACGAATTAGGTAGATTTTTATGTTTTTGAATGTACGTTTTTTAAATCTTTTTCACTCCGACATTTTCAACTGAATGTACAAACAGGGTTGAACAGAGCTAGTGCATAATACAGGTAGATTCTTGCCTAAATTATGAGTCGAAAATGTTAAAGCAACAATGACTCAATATCAATTGCCAATCCACATTCATACATCTTCTCATACAAGTTCGTCGATTGTTGAGGCTTTTAAGAGGATATCTTCAGATATCTGTTATTCCTGGGTACGACAAGACTTTCGCGAGCGTCCTTTACTTTTACTGTCAACAAAATTCGCATCGCAAATTAATGCATTGTTAGTTTAATTAGAGTGAGCTATAAAACAACCGATCACCACACCCACCGTATTCTTCAGTGGATCATATTAGATTTTGAAACATTATCATATTTTATCATACATTTGGCCCCTCTTTAATTTTATGGCCAAGATTATGGCTCCAGCCCTGGGATATTGGCGCCCCGGTCTGCTACCCCATTGGACGATCCCTGGTCGTAATCAGCTCTGAATAGTTATTACAACTTAGACCGTTTAACACGATTTCGAATCCGTAGATTCGTAGGTTTAATTCCCCGTAAATGTTCTTAAACACAACAAAAAAATATTATCTATCTATCTAATTATCTCGGAGCTAGTAGAAAAAACTTCTGGGGAGTCTTCTTTACTCAATTTTGAATACAAAATATTTTTTACACTGCGAGAAATGTCGACAGTTACGAGAGCAGCGACATCAAAGTCGGTATTTTTTTAATATTCCTGACTTATTTTCTAAAAAACGTTAGTCTATCGCTAGAGTAATTTGAATAGCTAACTAACTAACTTACTATCACCCCGTTTCCCCGTGGGGGTAGGCAGAGAGGATAGAGCGCCTATTTGAATAGAATATTAAAAATTCATTAACTTCAAAACAAATCAATAAAAGTGACAAAAACCTTGTAAAAATAGTTTTAGAATTTCTGCAAGGTTTAAATAATTTATAAAATACGCAGAATTTTGGAATTTCGCGGGCGTGTAAATCCAATTACAACATTTTTTTGTTGTTATTGTGTTGATTTAATTGTCTCTGACGTACCTTGATATCGATATAGTCATATTGGATGCTTTTTTGTTGGCTGTCGAAGTCGAAAGCGTCTTATGTGTTTTGGTTTCGGCAGCGATTTTTTGCATATGAAAAAATGAAACATTATATTTAAATTTATGGACAAAAACATTACCATTATTATAACCGTACCTTACATTCTTAGCCATTATCCCTAATAGTACATTTTATACAAAGAGTAGCTTGTTGGTGTAGTGGTCATGACGCTCGCCTGAGGATCTGGTGGTGGATGATTCGAGCCGCATTCCATAACACCAGCAAGTAAGTCCTATTTTCATAGCACAAGCATTGAGCTTAAATTGGAAAAAAGTAAGAATATTGATGCGACACGTATTCCGTGTTCGTATCTCTATTTAAAAAAGGTATTTACATGTGTTTTGTGATACTAATGCTTATGATATGTTTGTATAGTATGGACACTATAAGAATTCCATTGAACTTCTGTGCACAAATACATTTGGAAAAAAGAGCGACCTAATCCAATAGAGAAAAAGTTTGGCCTATAGAGTATGACAAACAATGCTGGTCTATAGGTCATTTGTCGAATATGTACTACATATTATTACGCAAAATAAAAATATCAGCAGTTTTTCCGACGATTCAATCTGGCAATAGTAATGAAATCAACGAATTTGAAAAATAAAAAGTGTCATCTTATCTGTAATATATTTTTTGTGTTGTATTATCTTTATACAACTTTTTTCGTAGTCTTTTCCGTTTAATCAATTCTGGAGGTACTCCAGTGGCCGGGTTGCGATCAGGTCTATAGTCGACTGAATGTTGGACTAGGAACAACAGTCGACGATAGCCGATTGCTTTCTGATGGTAACACAGTTTCTTAAAATAGAAGTTGAACGAAAGTTATTATTTCTGCCAGGCTGTGTACAGCGTAGCCTATATAGCCTAAGGGGCTAATAAAATAATATCGTTCGATCAGCTCATAACTTTTTGTATAAAATATTTATCTAACGATTCCAATGATCGGATATTTTTTCAGTAATATTTTGTAATAATATTGCTTTGAACTTTACAAAACTTTAATGATAATATTAAGTCGCTGCTGTAAGTTTGAAGCGTTTCCATTTCCATGGCAGGAGGGCTTTTCATTTTTTTAACACAAGCCAATTTCACTTTAATGAGATAATATAATTTAATTTAATTTGTCCTGAATTTTTCGATTTGTGGGTTGTTTGTGTTAATTTTTTTAAACATATATTTTTACCTGTATTTAACCGAGGAGTTAAGGCATGAACTTGATACTACTACTTATATAAATTACTTTCAAAGAATATAACTATGATTTTTAAGGCTTATTGCCAACATCTCTTGATGTCGCAAATTAAGAAAATCGTAGACGGCATTAAGTAATTTCTCAGAATGATAATGCCCGTCCGCATACTGTTATATTAGCGAAGAGGGACCCATCGCATACCCAGAGCCATATGAGCAATAGCTCCTATATCAGCCCTACACTTTCGCTACCCGATTTGGCATTTTTTTAATGCCAAGCGGTCAACCTCGCTACGTCGCTGACGCTTTTTAGGCGGCGCGGCGAGGCAACCACACAAAAGCTCTTCGCTGTCTCTATGGTGCAAAAACGAGGAAATTATATAACTCTTAACATTGTTATTCAAAATCTTGGGTGAAAGATTATTTAACATCGTTTCTACTTTTCTGATCTTGCTTTATCATATTTTTATTCGCTCTCTGTCCATCAATCAGGAGTCTGCACCCCACATTATAAAAAAGCTGTAAATAATTTCTGCTAAATTAATCAAATTTAAAATTTTATGTGACATGTTATGAGTATTAAGTATGTATATCTATAATCAATAAAGCTACGCATGTGTTTTGCCTAATTTTTCGAAAAATATACCTCAACCGTACGCAGGTAACATATTAGAATGTCACTCGCGCGATGTTTTGAACACACTTCTTCGCTTGAACAGACGTGTTGCAAAACGGCGCCAATGTGTATATGAAACGGACTTGAATTAATGTGTTATATTACTTTGTTATAATGTTGTGTTACGCAAGTTGTCTTATGTATATTTAACTAAAACTATCAGATGAAAAGCAACGATATTAGCAGCATAACCAAGTCCATGCACGCCGAAGCCAGCGATATTCGAGGAGTTTCCATTTTTATTTTCTCCAGAACGCTTGGCAATCAATCGAAATGAATTATTATTAAATTTATAAACAGGGTATAACAGAGTAGACTACAATGCTTTAAAGTCTAATTCATGCCCATATTATGAGTGGAAAATGTTCAAGCAACAATGTTCTAATATTAATAGTTTTGGTAAACGACATCAAATTTTGCATTTTTTAAATATTTCTGAATTTTTATGTTTAACCTTGGATAATCATAATTGTTACTTATATCGATTAATGAAAATTCATTCGCTTTAATACAAGTTAAATAAAATTATAAAAACCTTGCAGAAATTTGAAAAATATTTTTTGTATGTAAGGTTTTCATAATTTTATCTAACTTCTATTAACACGAATGAATTTTACAATTATTTGTAAAGGTCATCCATCGTTTCACTAAAAATCTGTCAGAAATATTAAAATAAAATGCGAATTTTGAATTAGGTATTTATCCATAATAGTATGTTTATATTCGTAACTACTGATATAGGACATTTTTGCTTATAACGTATTGTGGACTATCTCTTGTGTTCTACATTAGATATGTTTGTTGTTAATTTAAAAACAAAAATGTACAAGCGCTACGAAATAACGCATCACCTCAATATGACATCGTCCCTGTGTCAGACGATATAAAAATGAAGAGATATGAGCTTTTGCGTTGCTCGTGATTTGCGTTGGAAATTCATTTGAGTCACGGTATATTTTCGGAGCGCCCTCCGCACAAAGTCGCCTAAAAACTTCCCGCACCTAATTCACTTCTTTTTTCCCAGTATAGAATATACAACATGGCGATGATGTTGCAGACTTGGCGCCAGCGTCGTTCCTAATTTAATGTCAAAATTTAAATTTGTATGAAAAAGGAACAAGGAACGGCGGGCGGGAAAGATTGATGAGCCGTCCGTTTGGCGGGAAAACGGACGGGATGGCGGGGCAGACTACTAAAGTGCTCCAACGAGGAAAATGGCGATACGCAGAAGTAATGTTAAAATTAAAAATGTACTCACCGTGCGGTGCGAACGGCGAAAACTAGCACTAAACCGGGGCTGTGTGCGTTTCCAGTTACATTACGAATTCAATAGGCGTCAAGACAAGTTATGTATGTAATATTAAAAGATATGGCAGACGTTACCCCGTGTGTTCAAAACTAGCTCTATTTAAATGTTATGGGAGGGTGAAGGTTGGAGAATGGCTTTGTATATTTGTGTAAATGATGACTGAGCTACAACTGATTTTGACTATGGATTTGAATATATGCGTATAAGAGCCGGTTGTATCAACTCGGTTTGTAGTAATCGTTCGTTAAAAGCATAGATTTTTGTGTTTTCCACACAACAAACAACTCGTTTTCATAATAATCTATTTCTTGAACGAACTATTACTATAAACTAAGTTGAGACAACCGGCCCTAAGTCTTCTTCCAAAAGTCAGTTTTGCACAGTGAGAACAAAACTATAATTGAAACAGAAACGAGTACCTACTTTTGAATTACGCGGTATTTTTTTAAGTTACAATAGTTGTTGAAATATATTGTTTTGAGTTTACGCGGTGGAAAATGCGTACTCCCTCGCATGTTGCAGAGTACGACTGACGTGAAAAGTGGCTTGACATCGTTCTGCTAGGTAAGTTCATCCGCACTGACAGTTGCTCGGAACCGTGCTCACCACAAAGATATTAGGTATGGGGGATCAACTTATCTATTTATATTTGATCATGCCGCCGGACGATGAAAAAACAAATAAAATGTATCATTTGGCAAACTATTTTACTTGAACCCCATGGTGGCGAATGCGTTGCAAAAGAAACGCTGTTATAAAACATCGATTTGAGTGCTGGTGACGCATAAGGTCGATACATTTATTAATTGCGGTAGTTTATAAATTCAAATAACATTTTAGATGCTCATGCACAATTTCATATAAACCCTTCAGATTGGATTACTTATACTGTTACAATTATCATGTTGTGTTCTTTAAATGCAAAGTACGAAATTAGACGACATGTGTTTATTTCCGTGACGTATTATGTCAGTGACGTTTTTTTCCTCGCTTTTCATTTTTAGTGTGAGATTTTAAATATACAATTGCAAATTTAAATATTTTCATGAGTAAAATACATGAAAAGTGTAGAAAAATAGTGTTACAAAAAAGAAACTGTTGATAATATTTTAATACATATTTTCCTTGTTGCACGTGTATCGAATATCGTAAATCACTTGAAGGCAACATTTTAAGAGCTACAATATTATTTTAGTGACATACAGTTTGCATTATTTTTAGGCCTGGCGTTTTGCCTATTTATTTTAAGACAATATACACATGTTCATTACTTCTATTATTACTTTTTTAGGTAAAAAAATAACGCTGAAAAAAATTATAATTTCACCAGATATCTGTCAAATCAAATATGAAATTATTTAAGGCGTATATTTTACGGAGCCTTAACAAATTGAAGACAAAACATAGTTCAGAAAAAAATGTTAAATTGTAAAATGGTCATAAAATATTTTAAAAATGTGCATTACACGCGTCTAATGCATTGTGTCTACTCACTGTCTCAATACTAAAAACATTAGAGATGGTAAAAATAGTTCTTTGACGATGATAAATATGAATCAAGTCCACAAAAATAATATAGTATTGCGTTTAATGCAATGTGACTACTCATCGTAGCCTACAAATAGTATACTGGATAAGAATAGCACGTTGAACATGTAGTATGAATTATGTCCATGAAAACGAAGTGTTAAAGCATGACTACTGTAGGAATGCGGCTGACATTTCGATCACGCGCACCTACCCGAAGACGATTCGTCAAACTTCAGGCAGAAACTGAAGCTAATTGGCCGTATATTTGATTAGGTCACGCCCTCTTTCCAAATGGCTTTGTGCGCATATTAGTTTAAACGCAATCTAATAGTGTTCATACTATAAAACTTATTTTTCATGGATATAATTCATATATTTATATACGCATACATCGGACATAAATAAGTGCAATATAATTTATGTCTGATGCATGAATACAAATTTATTCTATCATTTAAAAGGTAAGAATCATGTGAGTGATCTTAGGATAGATGATGCATGGGATCACTTAAAAAATACCCTTTGCGAGTCAGCGAAGGAAGTCTGTGGAACAGCTAAGCGAGGAAGGAAGAAAGGGGATGCATGGTGGGATGATGACATAAAGGAATTAGTGAAAGAAAAAAGAAAAGTGTGGCTCCATCTTCTGACAGTGAGTGAAGATGTATACGCGGGGGCAAAAGATGTATACAATGCGTGTAAGAAAAGAGTGAAAGCAGGTGTAAAAGAAAGGAAAGAGCGGCTGAAAAGAGAGGAAGGTTTGAAAATGTCTAAGAATTTCGGGGAAAACATCAAAATTTTCTGGAAGGAGGTGAAAAAATCTCGATGTGGGACGGAAAGCAATAGTATGAAAGCTATTAAGTCAGCGAATGGAGAAATGTTAATGAATGAAAATGGAATAAAAGATAGATGGATGAAATATTTCCAGGAAACGTATGAGAGCGAGGAGGCTTTAATAGAGGAATCCGTCGATATACTCACGGAGGGAAGTATGAATGACGAAATAGTATGGAAAGTTCGGTAGGTAGGTACACTTGTAAATTATTTTCGCTAGTCACTTACAGTTCTTACTGGATCGCCGCTTTCGCTAGTGTTGTTTCTATGATATACAATAAAGTACTTACTTACTTACTTACTTACCATCACGCCGTTTCCCCGAGGGGGTAGGCAGAGAGGATAGAGCGCCATACTCTTCTGTCCTGACATACAACTTTCGCTTCGTCTACATTCATACATCTTCGCATGCAAGCTCGACGGTTGTTCAGACTTCTAACAGGACCATCTAACAGGCCGTTTATTCAAAATTATATTATTAAATGTATAAATGCGTTCAGGAGGGTTAGAGCAACGCTCCTATATATCCTTTTAATGATTTATTTATGGTTTTTGTGTTTAATTTGTAGAACTCCATATTAATTTTTAGCGAAATTTAAAATAAATTAAATTATAATAATTATTATTAATGAAATTTAAAATGAATTAAATTTAATCAATATTATTATTACTGAAATTTAAAATAAATTAAATTGTAATAAATATTATTATTAATTTCTGCGGGTTAACTATTTTATGTGTTACAGCTGTTTCGGCTTGCAAGGCCATTATCAAACAGTGGATATACCACGTATAAACGACTAACTTAAAATTTCTTAAATAAGTCGTATTAATTATACGTGGTTTATCCACTGTTTGATAATGGCTTTGCAAGCCGAAATAGATGTAACACTTAAAATAGTTAACCCGCAGAACTTAATAATAACATTAATTAAAATTTAATTTATTTTAAATTTCAGTAATAATAATATTTATTAATTATAATTCATTTTAAATTTCATTAATAATAATTATTAAAATTTAGTTTATTTTAAATTTCGCTAAATATAAATAAACTTTTAACAGTTAATCACCGAATGTTCGTTTGACGATGTACTTTGAACGCATCCAGTGTTTATTTATGCGTCTTAAAAAAATGCCCGCCCGCTGGTGGCCACCACTAAGACACCAATATTCCATGATAAAAAATGGTACCAAGAGAAACTCATTAGTATTGCTCTCCTTTAGCCATTGACATTGATTTCAGCCTGGAGCCGGAAAACTGTAACATTCTTTTAAGGCACAGTGATAAAAATTTGATGAGTTGCGTTAATATATATTTACGTGACTTGAAAGAATTTGCGTAGTTAATATATACTGTATTTTCGACTTGCGTAGCATTTACTTTGTTTAGACATAATTATTAATTTTAAAATAATGAAAACATTGTTTTAACCATACTTAAATATTGTTTTAAAAAAATTCGACATGCTCTCTTCTTCAGGACAATAAATGTTCGCATTCATCATCGCTCCCGAAATATGTTAAATTTGGGAAAACAAAATTTATGTGTGGTTAAAAACAAGTTTTCATTATTTTATTTATAAAATGGTGCAACTAAGTGAATTTGAAAATTTTGAAGAAGTTAATATAATAAACTTATTAATATAATGATAATCTGATGCAGACCGGTTATTTATTTTTAGTATTAAAAAACTTTCACATCATCTTAAAATATATTGAACGAACACTCGCTAGCCCCGCATTTTTACATGCACAGTCGGAATGGCCCCTGAACAAATAGCCTACAGGGCGACGCATTATCAAGAATTTGCTGTAATTACATTATTTTCCATGTAATAATTGAAGGCGTCCCTATAAAAAGGGTCTATATGCAAAAACAAAATTTTACAGGAGAGAGAGAAAACGCTTAGTGAAATAAATAACCAGAATTTCAGTATTTTTTTCTCTAATATTCACTTGCCAATTAGGGACATTCATTTTATGTTTTCTTTGTTTATTCATGTTGTTGAGCAATCCCAGTTACATCGTCGAACTGTCGGCATCCGTCATAATTATTGCTACCAGATGAATACGGACCATTATTCCAGGTTGGCCAACTTTTGAGGTCGAATTTCGGTAAGATTGAGTTAAAATCGTGAAAAATAAAATACTGCACATATTCTGTTACATAGATCAACTTTCATTTAATTCCATATTATTGCCGATAAATCGGCAAAATTAGACATTTGATTGCTTGATACATACACATAATACAAATAAATTACGATAATATGTAACGAGACTCTCGGCCACTACCTACCTCGCTAGATATATATAAATACCTGTTCTGAAGTAGATGGTTTTTTTACATTTTATCGACATTTAATATTAGTTTGAAAAAAAGTACCTACATACAGTAAAAAACAAAGTGCAAAAAAATTAACATATATAAAAATATCAAGCGAGTGCAGGAAAAAACTGTAAATAAATGCAAACGATGTTTTATATTTTTTATCAAATAAAACAATAAAATCGTTTTGTGACCTGATGTACTACATAAACCTTTTTATAGGGACGCCTTCAATCTTTATCATAGACAAATAAACAGACAATATGAAAAAATGTTTTGTTCATATTTATCGTTAGTTTTTTTCAATCTTCTAAGTACATAAATGTTTTTTACACGTGATCGCAAGTCCAGATTTTGCTATAATGTATCTCCACGGATGTCCAGTATTTTGGACTGGGCAAGCCATTGGATACCCTACCAAAATACGAATATCGTTCTAAATAATTTATTAATTTCAATGTTTAATGTTGACGTACAATTATTGTAATAAAACCGTTAATTTATCGTTCAACGAGGGAACGATAAATTCCAGTGGCTTCGATCGACATGTGAGTAGACATACTGAGTCCCAAATTAGTCTTCCACGTGAAATTAACATAATTTTGTTTCAATTTTATTATCCTCTTTTATTAAAATAAGTATTATCATCCTATGAACAGGAAGAAAGTACTTGTAGATGGATGTCTGCAATTTAAGGTTATGTCGTTAATTAAATTCGATTTGTATGTTCTTAGCTCACCCCTTCCAAAACAAAATTATGCAGGAGAATTTCAGAGCAATATGTGAAGAAAAAGGGATTAAACAAATTTTACGTTGTCAATGTCAAACATGCTTTGACACGTTTTAGAAATTTATACGTCCCCGTAGGTAGGTAAAAAACTTTTTTGTGAATTCAGTTGCTACTCGGTACTTACCAAAAAATTCAAATTAAAAATATAAACAAACCTAGTGTACTTTTTCATCTCCGCAATTTACAACGCTAAAGGCCGGTTATTAGATCAGTAGAGTAATATCATACGTTAAAAAAGCATAGTTAGCGTAGCATAAATAAAGCATAAAATGGGTGTTTTGATTGGTAGAAAACGGAAAAATTTCTTCTTAACTGTTACCTACTCTTAAAAAAATATTTTTGCCTACAGTGCGTGAAAAAGAAAAATAATTAATTTTACCGGAGAGAGAAAAATAAAACATTTTTTAATTGGTCATAGGACCATAATTTATGAACGAAATCAACACGTGTTACTACGTAGAAATCGCTAATTCTATTGAATAGTACTTGGCTTGGGTTATTACCGGCGTTTCAAAGTTTGCGCACATCTCAAACCATCTTCAAAACGTTCACTGGCTTAGATGTCCAGAGAGGATTGAATATAAGCTTTGCCTTGCAATATTTAAGGCTATTCACAACATGGTCCCTCAATACATAACCGACTTCTGCATTCCATTCTCTGCAAATAATAGACAACTAACACTTCGCTCAGCATCAACATCTAATACAAGTAGGTTAGCTGAAGTAAATCGCGTCCACAAAACTAATTTCGGTGATCGTGCTTTCGCGGTGGCTGGACCAAAGTTATGGAACAAACTACCTAATAAACTGAGACAAACAGACAGCTTACCACAGTTTAAAAAACAACTTAAGACGCATTTATTTAGACAATCCTATAAAAACCTATAGAATCTGACCACAACGACGCTAGCTAATGTTTTCCACTCGTATTGTGCACTCCGCGAAAACACCTAATTCTTTCAGGCACTCTCAACTATTATAGTACTCAATTTTAATTCCATTTCTTGTATGCCACCTAGTGAATAAGTAATAGTAAATAAGTTTTTTCTTTTCTAGCAGTAAGTTGTTTTGTAAGATAATATTTTTTCTGTGTAAAGCGCCCTTGAGGTGAGTATTCGCGAAAACGGCGCTATATAAGTTATCCAATTATTATTATTATTATTATTATTGGGTGTTATAGAGAGGGGGTAAATCACAGATCACCAAAATATATAGACATGAACAGATGTAAATTTATTGATACACAACCTGGTGCCAATACATTTGACTTGTTTAAAAAATTAACTACGTATATGTAAATTTTTAGGAAATTATAAAAAAGTCAAACTAAATACTCTTAAAAAAAATTTTTAGTAAATAAGTAGCGCTTCATTACAAGAAGCCGTTTTTAATCAAGATACTCGGTTTGGAACGAAATTTTAAAAAAGCCTGTCGTAAAAAACACATCTTGTTATTATATTAGAGGATTTAATTAAATAAGTATAATTAAGCAGTATAAATGTGTCTTAGACACAAGCGAGGGGGGACATACTTCCGCTGTGACCCAATCTACTCTCCTTTTAGAGAAGTCGTTTAGTTCATCTGTGTGCAATTGTATACTCTGTGGGGGTAAAGTATTTTACATTATGTTTACTTCACTTTTCCTATATAAATCATAATAATTGACTTGCAACACTTTTTATGGTATGTGCGATATATATTTTCTTCCCGCTATGCATTCTTCTTTCCCAGTGAACTGTACACATAACGCATACACGCGCGATGTTAAATCTCTATGAAAGTTAAATTAATTAATCAATTGTACCTACGAATTTTTTTTTATGATATTTCAACGACAATTTCCAATGTTAAATATGATATATAGATAGGTATCTACTAATTACTTCTAAGGACTTTCGTTTTAATTATAATTCTAGATTTTAATCAAACGTCTAATTAATCTTAATAATTTAGATATCACAAAAGTTAATGGCGTTGTCAAATATTTTAAATGATCAATGCCGTCTCAAAACTCTCACCAATAAAATTACATCTTTTGTTAACCCATTCGGAACGGAGTATTTTGCACAAGGTCATTTGATTTTATTTGCGAACAATTTTTTTTTTTTCACCCCTGCGCGAGCAAAATATATAATTCGTAAAAAAAAAAAAAAAAAATTCTCTATGCATCAATGTACGTCACTAACGCTACCACTTGGCGCAGTATTTTTCGCGATTTTTTTTTTAGTAGAGATGCGAACACGGAATGTGTGTCGCATCAATATTCTTACTATTTCAAAATAAGCTAAACGTTTGTGCTATGAAAATAGGAGTAATTTTCTGGTGTCCTGTAATGGGGCTTGAATCACCAGATTACTGAGCGAGCGTCACGACCACTACACCAAAAAGCTACTCTTGTGTGAAAGTTTAATTTTAATTGACATTTTGTGAAAAATTAAAGCAAATTAAGTTGAGGCCTATAGATGGTGTGTTCTTCATTCTAGCACCACTCAACTATTTCGTCTTGGCACTACTCAATTAACGGAATTGAATCATCTTTGATCATATCGACTTTGGCCAATCCCTCATTGCGTCTCATTTCCTCTTCCTCCGCCTCTACCCCGACTCCAACCTCCCAACCCTTTCCCTCCATCCCCATTACCGTGTTACTATTAACACCCATTAATTAACTCATTTCTTCTTATACTTTTCTAATTCGGTCATTAATACATTTACGTTACGCGTATTACACACCAACTTATCAATGTATTTAACGTGCATACTTATTCTATAATTAGCGCATAGCCATAAGTTACTTTCCTGACCCGAAGCGTAATGGTTGGATTGATGATATCAATTTACTACAAAACTCCCTCCCTGGCTAATAGTTATAACTCTTATTATTAGGAATCTACTAGTTGACATTCTCATAAGAAATGATTAATACACAAAGATTTTATAAAACTGATGCATGTGTAAATGAAATTAGTATTCTGTTCGATTTCTTTGATAAATGGTAAACATCTAAAAAAATTAAATGTGAACACAATTTACTTTATTGGCGCACATAACGAATATCCTAATGATCAATTTGTTAATCAAATTAAAATATACATCAGGGTAATTTTGCAATGACTGTCTTGTAAAATTAAGTGGAATCAACGCATAAGTAAATAATAGCGGAACTTTGTAATAATTTGATATATACACGTAGGCCCGAATTCACAGTCAATACTTGTATGATTTAAAGATTAGGGTACGCCTTAAAAGTGTAATATTCAGTACAAAATATCACTTTCAAAACTTGTAAAAGTTTTGTAAAATAAATGAGAAACAAAATGAAGTCGTTATATATACGAGCGAGTGTACGCTTGAATTATTAATTTTAATCGATACTATTTCTTGAGGGACTGTGCTGTGCGTGGACACCGAACATAATGTGGGTAATCGTCGTGTTTTAAGTAAATACTAGCTGTAACCCGTTAAAAATTACGGTACTTTTACATTCCGGTTCCTAAAAAAAAAGAAAAAGTATTTACTTATTTGTAGCCGACACCCATGAAATAGTAATAACAGCTCTTATCAAAATATTTGAACAATTAGTTACCCTGCCGGCAGTTAATGTACTATTCTAAACCCTGGTGATTGGGCGGAATATGAAATGGTTCGCGTCTTTGCTAACTCCTATATGTAATGTTTTTTCGATGGGTAATGCAGGGTCGGCGATAGCAACATCGCTATCGTTGCCGCCTTCGGGTTTGCTGGCCCGGGGTTTAAGCAACATCTCCGGTCGTTTAATTTGTTTATTTTAGCCGTGAATTCGAACGAAATTACGGACGTTACACGAAGTTACGGGGACAGACAGACAGATTAACGGACGGACGGATGGACAGACAACGAAATTATTATGTTTGATTGATTGACTACACGCGTGTGATATCTGATTATTCGATATTTGCCCTCTTACAGTTATATCTTAGGTACCAATTACCTTTACCATCGAATACGAAACAAACGGTTTGGTCAAGAGTATTTATGTAAAAGAGTGAAAAAAAATATAGGGTACAAAACACCCGTGAGTCGTCACTCTCGGGTTGACATTAAAACACTTTCGTTTGTGAAGTAATCTACGTAACAGTTTAATCACTCAGTCGTAGAAATATTTGACCTCCATAGCCGAGTGGGGATATCGGAGCGCGATGCCGACGGTGAGCTCGGAGTGCCCAAATGGTTCGCGACTCGGGAATTCCTCGTGCATTTTTTATACCACTATCTGTCTGATGTTTACGTTCCTGGCTGCCGCTTGACTATTACGCTTTTAGTATTTGCCTCTGTGAGGACCGGTTTTTGTATTAGTTGCTTATAAATGAATACATGATGAAAATAAACGTATGTACATATTTTCAAAGGAAGCAAACACTTGGTGGTGATACATTATAATTAAATAAATAATAATAACTTTGTTATACACCACTTATATTTATTGAAAATCCAACCAGGTTTCGCTACTACCATAGCTTCTTCAGGGATCTTAACTCATTATTTTCATTATTTATTTAAGTATGTACATATTTTTAATAATTAACATCATTACGCGCTGGTGTCCACATTTTCAATTCTATTCCCATTGGTTTGCGTTATCATAACTATAAAGTCTGTAACTATTATATGAGGATGTAAGAAGCATGCGCGAACGGGACGTGACGCCTCTCGGGGGAGAAATGGTAAAATACCCGCGCGCTCCGGCGCGCGTTATTCTTTGCTGAATCCTGTCATTGAAATAATAACTTTAAATTACTGAAAAAACGACATTTAAAATCAAGTTTTATAGTCACACAATATTAGCAATATAATACTCCGAGATTTCGTCATATCCGGAGATAAAAACGCATCTAACTTTGTGGGTTAGGTACTACAAGTGATACTAAAAGTATTACAATAATAATCATGTCTTGACCGCTACATTATACGTGATGAATACTATATTATACAATTAGTAATTACTAGCTGTAACCCGTCAAAAATGACGGTACCTTTACATGTCTATTCTTAAGGAATAAGTATTTATTTATTTATATAAAAAAGGAAAAGAACAATAAATTCAAAATAATTTTTTTTTGGAAAAATATTTTTCGAAAAAAAATATTATAAAAAGTTACGGACGTTACATGAAATTGCGCGGACGGACGAACAGACAGACAACTAAATTATTATAATTGGGATATTAATCCAAAAGTTGGTAGAAATCAGTTTGTTTTACACATATTCACTAATCACTTCATCCAAAGTGTCCACATAATAAATTTAAGCCAATATTCCGCTATTATAACATTGACATTTGACAAGTAGTGTGTTGGTCTATCTAAATATAGTAATTTAGTTGTCTGTACGTATCTTGCTGGAATGACAACTTTAGATAATTAGAGTGTGACACGAAATCAGCGCGCGGGTCATGTAGCGCGGTCATGCAAGGGTCTTTATAAATTATTACTATTTCGGCTATTACGGCTAGTTTTTCATATAAATAAGTATACACATACAAATAAGTACCTACGTGCCGTCTATTTTTAAGTGAGTTAATATAACAATCCATTTATACAGAAAATAGGAAAATCAAGTAGATTTATATAATCGGCTAAATCTTTTTGTACATCATATACTCTGTTCGTTTTGTATAGGTCTTTTCATGTATGCTTGTAATTGAGTTAGTGTGGGTACAGTGCGCAATTGAGAGGGACGTATCCGTGAAAAGATCTATACCACATTTGTTTGAATCCCAAATAAAATAATACAGCACCCAAATGCTGTCATTTGATCATTTGTAATTTCAAAATTCATTGGGTTTTTAAAATTGACTTTCTTTGTATCAGAACTATTGCAATAGTTTTGAAATGGTAATACAATCATGACAAGTTTACCTAGCCATTTAGAATACAACAAGAAAACAAAATTATACATTTTCAGAAATATTATTGTTGATTAGAATACAAATAAAATGTATCTATGTGTTTCGTTGTGACGAGAATGTGGGAACTGAAAGAATTACACAAAATCGAGCATTTTCCATCACTCTGAGCGTTTTAAAATCTTTAGAAATTACTAGAAAGCTTAAAAAGTTACTCGAAAGTTCGCGAAATGGCATTCCCTATTGAAAGAGCGACATAACCGCTACACGTGACCGTTTAATTGTGACAGTTCGGCGATTTCATAGAAGCGAAAAGCGGGAGTTCAATAGTTAATAAGTGTGATCACATACGAACGAATATTTTGGAAAGACGAATATAAAATTTTCCACAGACGAGTGATTAGTGTGAATCAAAGAACAGTGCTTCGTTTAAGTTCGTGTTCAGTTTTACAATTAATGATACAAAAAAACCTTATTTATTTTTCGTGTTTCATTTGTCTCCGACCGCCAAGATCCTGTGATAATATTATATAACGTAGCCAAAATTGAAAATAAGTATATTTAATTAAACTAAATTTTTCGTATACATCGACATTTTTGTAAAAAATTCACTTCATTGGCGTTGAAATCGAAAAAATAATACTCAGATCTTTGGAATTCAATATTTCTCTCAGATGATATCTACGTTATTGTTCCAAGGGCATAATATGTCAAAGGTCGATACCTAAAATTGATTTTAGATTTCAATGAAATATTGCTTCATTTGTATTTTTCATTTCGTGTCTGTTCCCTTTTCACAAATAAATTTCGCGCAACTGTTTACGCTAAAATTGAAAATTTCTTTGAAACGATTCTATCTATCTGCCAATCAATGTTTACATTTTATTCACATTTTTTATACGTTGACAACAATTTTTTAACATTGGAAACTCGTGCGTATATAATGGCGAAATTTGAATCATGAAAAGATGTTACTGAACTTATTGTAAACAATTGGAGCAAAATATTACGTTAAAAGAAAGTATTTTTTCGAAAAACATTTTTACAAGCATACTGATTGAAGAACTTCCTAGAAATTTTCATTTGAAAAGTGGTATGAGCATCGCTGGGCTACTGAAAGAAATCTTTTCTTCCATATTCCGGATTTCCAGGTCACAAAATTCTTTATTCATATTTTTTTTGTCATTATTAAAATTTACTTTTCATTTGAAAAACAATAATTACCCTGAAAATTTTTGTAGGTGTCTATTTTTTCTAATATATCGCGTTTATTTAAAACGGAGGCATAAATAAAATGTTTTGTCTCTTTTTTCTTACTCTCACGATTCGGAGAGTTGGTCAGTTTGAGTACAAAATAAGTAAACAATGATTGTTAGTTCACTCCCCGCTTAACTTTTTCACTATCCTTTGAGCGAATATCGAGGTAAAAGTTTCATTGCTGTAGGTACCTATATGCATCACTAGATTCTTGTGCATTCTACGTTTCCACATATTTTTGCAAACTAACTTTTTAGATACCATTGACTGACGACTGCATTATTCATTTGTGTCCATTCTTTGACAATATTTATGTACGATGCCAGATGCCAGAAATAAAAGGAGCTGCATATAATCGAGGATTTTAGGATGGTATGAATCACCTTCAAAAATTTTGGAAAAATCTGAAAGTCTGTCGAGTACTCGAGAATTTACGGGAAACAAAAAAAAACGCGGCCAGAGAGGGACTTCCGCAAACAGCATCCCGGCAACCAGACGCAGAGCCACCGTCGGTCCTTCTTGACCCGTCAAAAATATACTATATATATTTTAGATATTAAATATATCTCACCGTGGATATTATTTTAGAACGGCTGATATATGTACATATAGTATATTTTTGACGGTCTAAGGAGGACCGGAGGTAGCTAAGTTAGTCCTGCGTGACCAGGGTTCGATCTCCATTCCGTGTATATTTCGTTTTTTTAGCTTTGAATTCGAACGAAATTATTATATTTAGATATTACTGAAACAGTAAATAATAATTAAGTCCATTTGGTGGTCTCTATTTTTCGCTACATGCTTTTGCTACATGCCCCGCTACAGACGCACGCTGCGCGTATCCAACTTCCCTTGCAATGAATATTTCACCCTGAATGCTCCAAAAGAATAAAGATAACTTCAAAAATTAAGTTTTTTATAGTATTTCATTTCGCTTTCCACCGCCGCTACCCGTGACAATGTATGGTAGATAATAATATTCTTCAATATATTCTGTCTGCGAATAGTATAAAAATATCTTAATTTAGTCAGCTTGATGGCGGCCGGTGGGACGTCTCAGATTAAGTTGAGATAAACAGCAACAAAATTTGTTTGCACTGTTTGGATCTTAATTGTTTAGTGTTGAAACAGTGCAAGATAGGGGAAGATTTGTGTTTCCGATCTTCCTAGGATAAGGGGATTATATTGATTTATTATTATATTGATGATTCTTCAATAAAGTTTCGGGAGAATATGTTCTCATGTCACTATAATATATATTGGTGTACCTAGTCTATGTACCTAATTGTCATACTAGGTTTTGTGATTTATTCTGTTTTTGTACAAATGCCTTGTGATGTGCAATACTTGCCGTTTTGCAGTTTTTCAAATGAAAAGCATTGTAATTTATAAATTAATAATTCCATGAAAAAATCATAGGCTAGCATTATAAATAAAATAAATTATCAACCACATTAATTTATCGCGGAAATATGCGCCCTCTACTTAATTCAATATCAGCCCTTAGAAAATTTATCACAGGCGCAAACCGCGGCAATCTAAATCCTTATTCCAGTTTACTACAAGATGTCGCTTTATATTTCTTGTCACATTTTAATCGCGCCTCTGCAAACTGTTTTCGGCTAAAGTTTTCTTCGTGGAAACAAGTCGCTCACATGTCTGACGCGTTGCGAACGCCGTGTACATATTTTGGTTCGAAGAACATTTTCAAAAGAGCATTAGAGCATAAATTATCTAAACTCGTCTTGTTCAGCCGAGCCGTCGAGTTCAAGCACGTAACTTGTGTAGCCGCGTGTTATATTTTGACGGCCTTTCGGTTGACATTGACTTCCTAATGAATTTCACGGTAGGTACTCGTGGAGCGGGGACTAATATTATACTGGCAATAAAAATGGCGGTAAACAGTCAGCTGATGCCAGAAGCGTGGGCGGAATGGCTTCGGAATTTTCTGAATAAAGAATTATACGCCTAAGGCTCATTAGCGTGTTTGTAATAAAAAAAGTGTCACAAGATTTAGAATGTGATGTTATTATTTTTAAATGTAGCTGTCAGATATGTTTAGACTGTATTTTTGTGGTGCTATACTGAGATTCGGTAACTCGTTGTTTATTTATCAATTGAAGGTGGCTCTATAAAAAAAGTCGATATACAGAAACAAAATTTTACAGGAGACAGAAAAAACACTTAGTTAAATAAATAACCAGAATTTTTTTCCTGATATTCACTTGCCAGTTATTGACAATCCCTGCGATATTGTCAAACTCTCTGCATCCGTCATATTTGTTATTACCAGACGAATATAATCCCTTTTTCCACGTTAGCCAACTCTTGAGGTCTATTTTCTGCAAGATTGAATTGAAATAATGAAAAATAAAATATCGCACATGGCGCATACAGTTATATAGACCATTTTGTTTTATAATCATCATCATCATCATTAGCGTTTATAGTCCACTGTGAGCCATGGCCTACTCCAGAATTTTTCGTCATTCCGCCCGGTCCATCGCCCGCATCTTGCAGTTTGTCGCACTGATTGCCATTAGATCCCCTTCTACGCCATCCATCCAACTTAGTTTCGGTCTTCCCACACTTCTTCTCCCCTGTGGTTGTGTGTTGAGAATCTTTTTTTCGGGATTCGATTTTCTTCCATTCGCTGTATATGTCTCACCCATCTGAGACGATATGTCTTTATGTATTTAACCATGGTGGGCTCATTGTAAAGATATTCCAGCTCACGTTTATACCTTATCCTCCATATGCCATTTTATTTTATTATACCATTTTACAATAAAATCACTTTGATGTACTATATAGACCCTTTTTATAGGGACGCCTTCAGTTATAATAAAACTGTGTCTATTCATAACATAGCAACTGTCTGGACAATGAATTATTATATTGTGGGTAGAGAAATATCGGTAGGTAAGAAGAGGATTGGATTTCTTATTTCTTAACACATGTAGTTCGTGATCCTGAAAAATAGTATATCCCAGTAGGTATTAAAGTACAATGTTGAATAGAAACATTTTATGACAACGCCAACGGAGGAATAATATATTACAGAATACGCTTATTCATCTTTTTTATTTTTTAACATACAGACCATTCACAGGTCGTTATTGATCCTGATATATGGTCCTAGGGTGACATTAGAGTACAAAATATTATTATTATTTTATTTATTTATTTATCGCAAAAGAAAATATACAAATTGTAGTAGGTATGTATTACATTCATTATGAGTAGGTATATTAAATCCTATAGGTAAAGGTACATACATATACCTGTACATAGGTTCGGGAGATGAGAAGTTAGACATGTGTAATGATTTACGCACGACTAAAACTCAATAAAAACTCTTATATAAATTAGTAACTAGTTGCTTATATTAATACCTTGCTTTGAAAGTAGTGACTCGAATGATAGTTGTATGATGGTTACTATAAACATTTATAAGGATATAATTTGTACTTGTATTTCGATTATCCATTTTTTTATTTTGTTTTTAGTTGACTTGTTTACTTCGGTAGCAATTTTTAGTACGGTGGGTAATAGATTGAAGTATTTAGTAGCTGTTATAAGGGACATTTACAGTACTTTGTTTTAGTAATTTTGGGCCCTTTTATTAATTTATGTCTGGATCAACCATCATAGTTATTAAATTTTTGAGTACATTCATTGAAATAATACTTCAAACTATTTAGTACAAACTGTTGTCTAACATTCAATACAAAACTTCGGCCTAATCCTATTTTTTTTTTAATATTACCTTTTGCATGTCGAATTTTGGTTTGATAGCGTTTTTGTAGTCACCGCTCCACGCAATGGTGCCATAGTTAATGGTAATTTTGAACAAAGCATGGTATAACATTTTTAAGACTTTAAGTCCATGAAATATCGTAACTTATAGCTAATAAATTGAAATTATCTAACTTTTTTCAACAGTTCTTGGACGTGTATATCCCATTTTAAGCAGTTATCAATATGTATGCCTAGATACTTACAACTATCTACTATTTTTTTAATTTTATTATTTATGTTAATTATAGTATTCTTATTTATGTTAATTATAATATTTTACGAACATTTTGAAGATAGCATGATAACACCAAATGAAAAATTTAATTGTTATAGTTTAAATAAATTCTTGAATTGCTATTTTTTCGATTTATTTTGTGATTCACATTCCTATCGTATAAAACTCACGGCTCTGTGGAGATGTGTATCTTTTATATGAAAAATTCGAGTATAAATTTTTATTTATTTATTTAATGCTTTGTATGTCCGTCGGCCACGGATAAACTGAAGAACGAATAAATTAGGACAGGATGCTGAGCTGACTGTAGCTTAGACGATAGAATAGAGAAAGGGTCGTTGAAATGGCAATAACTTTGTTCGGGGCAATAGGAGAAGAGGGCCTCCACAAAATACCTGGCATGATCAGAAAACCATTGGAGAACAGTAAAGTGGGACTCACCACAGACCCAGAGCCAATCTACGAGCAAAAGCTCCCGTGTCGGCCCTACACTTTTACCATCCATTGTTTAATGCTAAAGCAGTTTCCTCGCTTGCAGCCGGCGATATTGGAGAACAGCCCTATTAAAAGCTTAAAAAAGCTTAAAAAATCAGAGAGCGTGCACGATTGTACGAGGCACGAGTAATTTACAGAGAGCCAGAAGAATGTGGCGTTAAATAAATAGTTTGTACTGACATCTAACGTCTAATAAAGTACACCTATTAGAACATGGTCCATGTGCACAACAGGTGTAGGTACAATCTATTATTACTCTCCCAAGAATACTCCGGCGACGGTTTGACTGGTGTCAGAACAAATGCTCCGCAATGACTCAAACCCCAAAACACCAGCGTGGTCAGGTGTGGCGAGGAACATCATCACTCCTTGCCCCGTCTGCCTAGTAACGCGCGCAGCGGCTGGCCAGCTTACACATTCACATTAATTAGTCAATGAAACGACCTTCATTTAAAAATAACCGTTTCGAGCGCTGGACTTCGTAAATTGAAAAACACGCCGGTAATCTGTCATGATCAGTTAGGGGGCAAGTGTGTCAAAAAGGACTTAATTTGATTTGATTATTTTGGTAACAACGTCATTTTACGCGTACCTACGACGCCGACGTATTAAATTTCTGTATTTTATCAACCCAGGATTATGAGTCATTAAGTACCAAAATATACCCACTTTTGCTATTTTTTAGATTTGAATGTATTTTTCTCTAAGCTCATTCCTACATTTCAAATATAAGTTAACTCGTGTATCAATTTATAGTTATTGATTGTTAAAAATTATCGTATTCAAGTTATAAACAAAATATGAAACTGTTTTCTTTGATTTTCCAAAAAATGAATGAACAAAGTCTTATAAATATGTTCTATCCTAATTTTGTTCGTTCAATGAAAGGAATCTAAAATTGTTATTTATCCTTATTATATAAATACCTAACCGTCAACCACATAGACAAAAAATTTTCAACAAATTGTTTTAATAATTTAATATTTTCATAAGTTTTATACTTAAGACAGTGTCTACAAGTTTGTGTATCGTCATATGCTCAGTTTGAAAATAGTACATACCTTAATTATGTAACATGTTTTTATGTTCTCATCTATTTAAAAAAATACATATCTCACTGTGGATATTTTAGAACGGCTGACTAATTACTCATTTGATACTACCATTCCACTTGCTCAAAGTAATTTTTCTTAGCCTTGATACGCGGCAGATTTCAGAAATTTTAAAATTTTACAGAGGTTTTATAAAAGTATTAAGTTGTATGTCGAATTTTTAAAACGTAAAAATTTCGCCGTCTAAATTCGGCGATGAATGGTAGGTAGATTGGTACCTTCGGATCATATTTAGTTCCTTTGAAGTTGCAAATAGTTATTTATTTTCTACATTTAAGGGTAGCATTATTTCATATTCATATTCACCGCTCAGAACGAAATAAAGTGTTTCATTCAGTTGCAGTACAATTGCCGGCAAACTTCTTGAAATTCTTTGACGTGGTGGGGGAATGCGCAGAAGACGAAATTTGGGTCTCGTTAGTGGAAAGGTAGATGCGCAAACTTCCCCCCACTACGCCGTAGAATTTCAAGATGTTTGCCGGCTACTGTACATTGGCATATCGATTGCTATACGCCAATTAGGTTTTTAACTCAAAAAACACAAATATGTGGGAATTGGAGAAAAATACACAATTGTAAGAGATATTTTTTTATTTTAAGAATAAATATAAGTAAATAAGTAGGTACTAAAAAAACGATAAATTAAATAAGATAAATAAAAATAACGAATTTATATAAAAAAATATTTTGATGCTATAAACATGTTTAGAATTTTTGCTAGCCGAACTGTCATTAAGCGGTCGATTTAATATAATATTTGATAAGAACCAGCGTAGATCTTATAAATTATCCATACATGCATACTTTTTAGAAGATGATGGTTTCGAATTCTTAAAAAGTACATTAATATTTTTCCGACATTGCGTCATGAGACCTTCTACAAAAAGAAGTGTTTCTATCGAAATCTACTAAAGAATGACATTGAGGTGGATAATGATGTCAATGTATATAGAGGTCAAAATGGAATAACAAGGAACTTGTGGGGATTAAATTTTTACATAATCGAGCATAAAATTCATGACCATTATTTATTACGCGTAAAATTTGTAAACATCCGCCGGTACGATAGTTCTCACTAAAATAGTATTACGTGCGATTTCACAACACGACTGGCTACGAATGCTTAAATTTCTGTTGAAATCACACAAATTAAAATATTCATTTAAATATAAACGGCTCCAATTAGGCCATATTCGGTTCAATAAACCTATTATACTATTAAATTGGTTAGCGTATCTGCTGGACGAACGCTGCGTGTGGAATAAAATGTGTATTTGCGGACAGTAAAAACTAGTGGTTCTTATCAAATTTGGATCAAACTTTTCTGAAAAATTGATCATGTTGAAACTGAAATACCTCGGCTATCTTCATTAGTCTGCCGGATCCGCCACCTTGTTGGCTGTGAGAACAGCGCTTTCTAGAGTAGCGTAGCGTCTTGATAATGTCAGTGATGGACATTATTAAATAGAGAATTTTGCTTTTTTGCATCTCATACCTCATTATTATTTGAGCCATCTGGTGGTGTCAGTGCTGGACATTGTTACATAGAAAATTATATATTTTGATTAATGATTAATACCAATATGACCTATATGCGATATAGTACCAGATGCACTTATTAGTTTTAATTTTATTATAAAAATCTAAATACTTAATATAAAAATTAAAATTCACAATATTTTATTTAAATAGCCTATGTCAATGTTTTCATTTTATTTAAAATCATACTAATTTTAAAAAGGAAAACGGAATGAGACCATGTCGACAGATAGGATAGAAAGTTATGGACGGACATTTGAAAGTATTATTATTGGGGATGGGGTTAGGTATATATATATATATATATATATGGGATGGGGATAGTATATTGCAGAGCCGAGCTACGTAATTCTTCATTTATATTATTTGTGGTTTATAAAAGCAGAGGCAGCAAAATCCAAAAAAAAATAAAGAAACGTTTTGAATGCAATAACCGAGGATTACTAATTTAAAATGTACTAAATTCTAGAATCTACATATCTATCCCATCCAAAATCATTTTTCCTATAAATCTATTTGCTATTTTCTATATAATCTCAAATTAAATAGGTACATTATAAATTTCGCTTCATTATAATGACCGCATTCAATTTTTTTTGGATATTTCTGCCTTCGCTTTTACACCCCATATTTGTCCAAATTGAAACTACAGAATATGCGTCGGCATAATATATGTAGAATATTATTTAATTTCATAGTTTTATTAACATTTTTTTATTTTAGCTACGCTGTATATTCACACTGCCGTGCGTACATGTGACTTGTAGAGCTAGCCAATGTGCCACGCCGGCCCAGTATCAATGTATTAAAAACATTAGGCACTCGGTAACTATACCCAAGTTTGCTAGCTCATTTATATTACGGATCTTCCTCCGCCAATGACAGTAGGTAATATTTTGATGTTTTATAACAAAACTATTTCGATTCGGAACTATCGCGGTCACTATCGCTCGGTGATAATTTTTTTTTTATTATTTTCTGTGAAAGTGAAAATTAGTGTATCATTAATGATTCTAGTGCTCGTTAAAGTGTTCTTTCAAGCTCAAATTGTGATTTAATGTGAAATGTCGGTGCACAATAAACTTATTATCGGAAATATTTTTCGAGCAAGTTGTCAAAAGCCAAAATCCAAAATGATGTCATTGAGATATGGAATTCTATGATGTAGTACAAAGAATCATTCTTCATAGAACTGCAACCAAAAAAAAACGATGCAACTTCATTTTTTTACGCAGCAGGTATAATTTATTAAATTTCACCACTATAAACGATAATGCATGAGATATTTTCTAAGCTTCCTTGCTTTTTTGTACAAATTGTGATGTGGCGCTATGTTATAAAATAAATATACATATGTATTAATATTGATTGATTTAGCAGTTACTTCGTGGTGCAACATGATTATTTTAATTAACACTAAATTTAACTTTGTAACACACACGTAGTTATATTTATCATTAATACTAGCTGTTCGTACCCGGCGTTGCACAGGTTAAGGATTAAGTTAAAAATAAATTTGTGAGGGTAAACAAAGGTTCGATTCGAACGGTATAGATTTGCTTCGAAAATATATCAGGGGAAGAGGAAGGGGTAAAAGAATAGGGGGGAAATGTCACTTATGTTACCCGCTGAATCTTAAAGAATAAGTTTCCAAATTTTGAGTCCGATCGGTCGAACGGTACAGATTTGCATCGAAAATATATCACGGGGAGGGAAAGGGGTAAAATAATAGGGGGGAAATGTCATCTATGTTACCTGCCGAGTCTTAAAGCATAGGTAAGTATGCAAAATTTGAATCGAATCGGACAAACGGTGTAGATTTGAATAGAGAACAAACAGACAGACATTGAGTTTTCATCATTAATTATTCTATTGCTCGTTAAAGTGTTATTTCAAGCTCAAATTGTGATTTGATGAAGAAGAGCAGTCGCTCTCATCATCAGGTGTAATTTATAACTCCCTGATAATGGGAGGGACTGCGTCTATCGAAATTTCACTATTGATAAATATAATGTGTGTGCAATTCAATGTTCTACTTAGTAAACCTAAATAAAAAAAATATCAGACTTCATTTTATAGCTAATAATTTAAAAGTAGGTTTGGTAAAGATGAACTCCCAGAGTTCTGAAATGAAGACATTGGGAGAATGAAAGAGGCGTTGGAAGATCTCAAAAGAGATCGGTTCACGATATAGCTACTGTGGGAGGAAGAAATGGCTACAACTAGCAAACACCAAGGAAGAATAGAAGGGTGTGGAAGAGGTCTGTATCCAACAGTGGAGAGTTGAAGGCTGAAGAAGAAGTTTTGGTAAGAGAAAACAGCAAAACATGTATTCTGGAATTAATAGGAAAAAACTATATTCCTCTCGAGGGGGAGTCAAGGCAAAAGGCACATTAGGGCTACATGGAGGGAGGAGTTCAAAATGGAACCACTTGGTTTATGGATGCTCCCTTATTAACGACGTATTATTGGTAAAATTTTCAATGCTTTTGGATTAACCGGGAAATTGACTATCGGGAATTTTTTTTACCATCCATCCCATATATAATCGGGAGCCTACTATATATTTTTTGTTTGCTCATGTGCACTTCTTAGTTCGCCTCTGTTTACAAAAAAAAAGACATCTCGCAATCGACTTCGTTGGGTCATTGCGACAAAAATATTTTAAGAGGTGTATTTTTATTCACCTTTGTGTGTCATTTCAAGTGATCACGCGTCCGAGCCATTCGTTATACGGTGTTATTAGTGTCGCCGTATTTCGAGAACCGTGAACACTCTGTATAAGGTTGTTCTTACAATTAAAGTCACCATCTGGTCACTCCGAGCGAGGACTCCGTGAGAAACAATATGGACCGATATTTACAGTATTGTGCAACACCGCCTGACCTTAGTACACCTATGTGTATCCATTTAAGAATCATTCACATCTGTGTTACAAAAGTTGAATCACAAAACGAAACACAGAGCTGGTTCTATCTAAACACGGAGACTAGTTGATAGATTTTCGGCTAAAAATAATACAAATGTTTTCTTTCTACTTGCAAAAAGCTGGTAGGCGAAATCGGTCTGCAAAATATCTATGTGTGATGTTATTCTTTGTGTACTGAAAGCATCCTTTAATCTCGTGCTTTTTGTTCAGAGAACTGAGAAACACACCTATTGTACTTAAAATTAGGTATAAGCCAACAAACCACTAATTCTTGTAATCTTTTATAACTACATATCTGTCTTTTGTAATTTTTTTATGTATATTTAGTAAATACCCATTTGACGTTAAGAAAATAAAATAAAAAAATATAAATTCTTGATCCATAACCTGTTTCCACGGCTGGTTTCAATATATTTGACTTATTTAAAATTATAAAAAGGCTAAACTAAATACTCTTAAAAAGTGTAATGTCTAAGTTAATAAATCACGCTTTATTACAAGAGATTCAGTTTTGTAACGAACTTAAAATTAAAAAATAAACAACATCTGTTGTAAAAAACAAGAATAAATGCTTTAACTGCGGTATAAACGCATCTTAAAAGAAGGCGAGGGGCACATTCTTCCGCAATGACCCAACTCCCTTTCCGAAGCACGAATTTAATTCACATTCAATTCATGTATACTTTTATATATTTTAATGAACATTAGTACTGTCAAAACAGAGGTTATGGTCGTAGGAAGAGACCGAGAGCAATGCTCTATCAGCATATAATGGCCATCAAATTTGGATCTTGACGGAGAGAGTGAGAGCAAGGATCCAGGCTATGTACTGAGATTAGATTTCTAAGGGAGGTAGCGAGAGTAACACTGACGAACAGAGTAAGAAGTGCTGACATAAGGCATACACTCGGCGTGGAGCTTCTACTCCTAGGTGGCTTGGACATGTGCAAAGAATGCTAGAGGAACGAATACCAAGAAAAATCCTCTTGGCTACCCCGGAAGGAAGACGGCCGGTGGGTCGCCCCAGATTCAAATGGGAGAAGAAACAAAAAAATGTGTGTGAAAACAGAATGGGTCTAGACTAGTTGACTCATGCAGAAGCAGCGCAAGACAGGGGAATATGGAAGAACCTTGTCGAGAACAAGGGGATGAAGACGAAGAAGATGATATTTTTATAGTCTATGGAAATAGATACACACACACACTACTTCAAGTCAAGCTCACACATTCAAAATATAAATAGATGCCCTGTGCTCTATTTCATCACAATATAAATAGAAGACGCTGCGATGATGAGAATATAACAAAACATACTGTCTGTGTCGCTAGCGCGCATTTATAGCAGCTAGCGTAACACAAACAACTCAAAAATATAAATATATTGATGTTAATGCATAGGTTATACAGCTTGCTAATTTTTATCATGCGTCCTATACCTACATATGTATATCATGTATCTAGATGCTATAAAAACAGAATAATAAAATCATGCACAAAATTTTAAAATTATTAAACGATAAATGTCATGAAAATTCCACCGTGGGAACTGATATATTACAACAGCTGGTGCTTTAATAACTGCTTACTGGCAAAAACTGGAAAGATTTTTTGTTATTATAAAACTGAAAAAATATGGCATAAATTAATAATATAACGAAAACTTTGTACAACGTAATGAATTATGTATATTCTTAAGTTCCGCTCAAACGATTGTTTTTTCAATGATAAATGTTTGCGTCCCTACATTTGACAACCGCAGTGGTTTCTCAGTAGATGGCGTGATGCCCTATAATAATGTGTTATTTATTCGTTTGTATGAATCTTTAAATTCGCAAACCTTCTTCTTCTTCTTCAATGACTCTACAGCTCATATCAAGCTGTCTCCCGCTCTTCCAGTTCGCTAACCACAGTATAAAATATTATTCTACTACATTTCGTGCCCTATCCGTTCAACGGACGTTGGCTATCATGTTGACTATAATCGCTTTATTTACTGCGGCCCAAAATATCTCTATAGTAGACTGGCTAAACCACTCTCTTAGGTTTTTCAGACATGGTGTTCTCCTTCTTCCAGGGCTCTGACTTCCGGCAATCTTTCTCTGCATTATGCGATGCCGTACTTTTTTGGATGTCTCATGTCTCATCACATGTCCGGGACATTGAGGATTTCGGATTTTTATTGTTTTAATTACTTATTTTTCATTATTTATCCAAACCAGAATATTGTGACAGACCATGGCTGCGAGAGACAAATGAAACACTAAAACAATTTCAAGATTTTATTTACTACGCGAAAAGTCACTAGACATAATTTTAGTCGAAACATTGATCTTTAATTTATAATCATTTAATGTTTCTAGAATATTTCACACAGCTAATATAAGCTAAATAATTAATTCGATCACTTTCGAAAAAATCCGTTCAATATTCGCACATAGAAAAACTTCTCGCCCGCCGATAGGTACTTCCTTTATTTATTATCGCTGGAATATATGCGCTGGTCACACTGCGCTTCACTCCGTTGCTAATATCGCGATGGTTAAACATCAATTAAAGACCGATGTGCGACGCTGCTTGCTTTTATAGGTAAATAAATGTCTTTCTCGATCTTTCGAGATTTTACAATAACTGCCTAGACATTATAGAACCTTCTAGTTTCTTATGATTTTAGTGTAAAAGGTGTAGAGTGCGACTGAATCAACGAAAGTTGATTACGTGTTATTATTTCCGATTACTATATATTCGTACTTATCTCGTTATAATATCTTCTCTCGTAACACTGCCCGTCCAGCTTATTTTAAATATTCTTCTATATTTCCACATCTCAATAAAAACATGATCTAAAATAATTTATGACGTACCTACTTTACAGTTCCTAAACACCAGAATTTTATTTCCTTATTTCTGTAGCATAGGTGAAGACTGTATACGCATTGTAGATATTACTGACAAACTAAGCACTGACATAATTTGGTATTTTTGAGGTTTTTATCAAAATTCATTTGTTTTCCCATTTTGTACGATGTTTCATTTCATTGGCGGTATTTACAATACACACAAAGAAAACCAATACCAAACCAATAAAAATGATACTTAAATTAAAAAAAAAAAACAATTTACTAAAGGATTAGGGGGTGTAAAAAACCTTTGTTTAGTAAACCAATTAAGCGGTGTCTACAGTGGTTAATTCTTATTTCGCTTAGCATTTTGACATATTGCCAGAACGCTTTAGTTTATGCTCACATACCGCCATTTTTGCTTACTATTATATTTTGGTTATGTTTTAGAAATTGTTATATTAGATATGGCTTGAAATTATATAGTTTATGCAGAGAAAGAAATGATGAGATTAAAATGATGAAACTTGGAAAAAGTCATAATATTACCGCATTTAGTATGTTTAAGTCTGTTAATTCAGCTGTTTGGCACGATGTTATTATGGCCAGTATCCACGGATACGACGAGACAAACTTCACAACGTATGCACCGAGATTTTGATCTGGAGATTATCTCGAAGATCGGTTGGAGATGGAAACGTTCCAACTAGAACAATTTAATCGAAGCAATCCACAACTTAGAGTTTAATGTATCGGAAACGGATTTATGATTTTAAGTGTTTAACCGATGAACAGAATATAACTATGGAAAAACTTACCAGATTAACATATTGATTTTGAAAATATATTTATTTTAACAAAGTGTTAATTATGTTAGAATATAACCACTAACTGAGATTTTTAGTTTACCGGTTTCGAGACGTACCAGTCTCTTCGTCAGTACTACACTAGCATGTAAAATCCATCACACTCCACAACCCTAGTATTATTTACTCTCACTAATACCATCACAAAATATTTAGAGATAGTATTAGTGTGTAAATAATACTATGGTTGGGGTGTGTAGCGGTATTTATATGCTAGTGTTTTCCTGACGAAGAGACGGGTACGTCATGAAACCGATAGATAAAAATCTCAGTAAGTGGTTATTTACTAACATAACTAACATTTTGTTAAAATGGCTGACCACAAAGGTAATGCTTCAAATATTAAAATATCAAAGGTCGCGGGTTCGAACCTCACTCCAGACTGGCAAGTTAGTACTATTTTCATAGCACAAGTGTTTAGCTTAGTTTGAAAATAGTAAGAATATTGATGTGACACGTATTCCGTGTTCCCATGTCTATTTTAAAAAAAAAAAATTTATGTTATTACATATTTATTTTTTCAATAAATATTATAAACTTTTTAAAAATTAAATGCATTTTTAATAAAAACTTTTTTTTTAAATCTTCGAACATCTTATAAATTTAAGCGTAGATTATATTATCGTAGATATTACTGTAATGGCTTATATGTATCACGTATAACTGATGCTTCAATGCACTGATTTCACACGCTCATACTACTAGTGAAGACTGAAGACACTACTCGCTAGTGGCATTAGTTGTAGATATATTTTTTTAAAGTTTTTTTTTTATTTAAAAAAAATAGAAATTCGAACACGGAGTACGTGTGTCATCAATATTCTTACTATTTTCAATATAAGCTTAACACTTGTGTTATGAAAATAGGACTAACTTATTGGTACCCTGGAATGGGAATCAAACCACCAGCCAACAAATCACCAGGCGAGCGTCATGACCGTTACATCAACAAGTTACTCTTGACTCATTTAAATTTTTTGAGATTCCTTTACCATACCTACCGTATGACATATTTATCTATATAATATTTGCTTTAATATTCAATATTTAACACGAAATTTTAATAATTCTTCGTAAGTGACCTACCTGCACAATTTCGGAATTTCGAGAATTTCGTGTAATTTTATTTTATTTAAACATTGTATTGCACACATAATATGAGTTATTAATTACTACCATTGTTTGGTTATGTTGGTGTTTACTGGTATTAATACCAACACAAAAAAAACTATGTGCCTCGTGCGTACGGCTTATACGTACTAATTCGACTGTCTTTCTTAAATGGAAAAGGGTTTAAGACGCGCAACCAAGATGGCAAGCAAGGCACAACTGACAAAGTTAGTCAGTTAAAAAAAGTCCTTTTTTGGGTACATATTTAACATGATATTCACCAAGAATGAGTATAAACCCAATCATCAGGCCGATTTCATTAATCTCATTCAAGGTTTGAAACAATGGCCCTTGTTATAGAGATTGAATTTTTAATATTGAATATTATACTCGAAATATTAAATACAAAATATATGATCGCTTTTTATAAGGCATGAAATTCGTTCACAATGCCGGTTCAGTGAAGCACATTTTCAGTAGAACTGTATTATGTACGGAATTTCAGAGCTCTGTTTGACAAGTGGACATGAAAGCTTCAATCGCTGTCCAAATCACGATATTTTTAGGTATTCATTTAAATATAAATGGGTCAAATTAACCAATTTTTCGGCATAGTTAATTCGGTTGGTTGGCACAAATACAGGATTAATAAAACATTTCAAACAATAAAAAATTAATAAATGCTAGGACATCAATGCTTTGAAATTGTTCGCAAATTAAAACTGGGCTGGAGGCATTCGGATGCCTGAACACAATGCTCAGTGATTTTTATATGAGGCGAGTGTCGAAGGCAACAGAAATAGAGGGCGTCCGCGAAAGACCTGGCATGATCAGATACAACAAATGTTTGAGGATGGCCCTGTTGAAAGCCGCAACAACCGTAGAACTTGTATGAGAAGATGTATGAATGTGGCCGAAGCAAAAGTGGTGTGCCAGGATAGAAGAGTGTGGCGTTCAATCCTCTCTGCCTACCCCTGCGGGGAAACGGCGTGATGGTTAGTTAGTTAGTTAGTCTAAAACGGAAAGTATTTAATCAATGCAATACATACTTGCACCACTTACATATGGATGTGAAACATTAAGGAACTTGGCAACGCAAAGCTCATGGAAGTATCTAAGTTATCAACGTCTACCTGCTGGCAGTTCGTCCTAAAGCATATTGTGAAATCATTAACATCTGCAGAAATTGGGAGACGTGTGCGGAGGCCTTCATCCAGCAATGGATAGGAAATGACTAATGGTGATAAAGATTAATTAATAAAATCACTAACACGCCCACGGTGTTCTTTTAGACTCGAGAAAATAACATTTACAATTTTCAAAAATAAACGAGAAAAGGATAAAATAAAAAGAAGTGCAGATGATGCTGTCATCATAGCGATGACCTCTTGAAACTACAGTCGTAACAAAAATAATACTTGGTTATGTGTGCTATACACACTTTTGTTTATTTAAATATTTTTTTACCATGAATTGTCTTGTCATGACATGTCAATTTGCTATTTGTTGTTATAAAAATCCAAAAAAATGTGAATAAAAAACCATATATACAACTTGCAAAAATGGGTGATCTTGGGTGGAATCTATGAACGTTACATTGTGTAAAGTGATCACTTAAGCCAGCCTCAAAAACAGGTCGGCAGCACTCTAATACCCACGCCAGTCCATAAATACTTTCTCATATAAAATAACTTGGTCTCTGTGAGATATATAATTTATCTTAATTCATAATATGTCTTTATCCAACAAAACAGATATCATAATCTTTCAGCGATTAGAACAATTTTGGGGTGTCAAAATGATAATACTGAAGCAAATATTTCGTGGAAAGAATTACGCAAAAAATAAATTACACAAAGCAAAATTATATAAATATGAATTTCAAACTTCCAGGAAAACATGGAAAAGCAGATGGAGAGAATGAGAAAAAATGGATCTATCAATGGCCCTAAGTGATCGACAGAGTGCAAGGCAGAAAACGGTGGAAACGTGTTGTTCAAGCGAATAGGCATTTGATTAGAAAGGGGATAAAGAAAAAGAAAGAAAAAAATGTATAAAAAATACACAAGTCAAGTTAAATCATGTATTATGATGATTAAAGATGTGATATTTTAAAGAGTGTAATTTTTGACGTGTAATTATATGAGGGGTATAAAGGTATAAAGGATGTAAGCTGCAATACTCAACTAAGGTGTTTCGTGTTTCTGAGATAAATACAAAAAAAAACTCACCGGTGAGATAAACACAAAACTAGAGGAAGTTTCTCTGGAATCTATGGAACCTAGGTACATCTTATTGGAAATAAGTATTTAAAAATAATAGCCACCTCAGTTTTCATTTAATATATGTATATAAATAAATATTTAACTTTTAAGTATGGTGTTAGCGCCATTAAATTAATTTGTAAACTAGGAAAAAGGTATTTCCTCTCTCTCATTCCCTACCCATTTCCCGCAAGCGAGCAAGTACTAGAGCCGCTCCAGTTTTGAAAAACGAAGCCGCCACAAGACGGAAAAAACAGCTGCAATCGCAATAGAAAAATGTCAGTAAAGAAAGTGACCGCATAATTTTTCTCGCTATGAACTACCGCAAATCTGAAATAAAGATTTAATTATTGACGCGAGTGTTTTGCCTTAAAATTAACGGGAAACACCTCGCCGCTAGAAGTTTGGAAGATATAGAAGAGGCAAGAGGAGAACCAAAGAACCGAAGGAAGAAAGGTTAGTGCTTGCTTGTTCATCTGCTTCTTGTTCCCTAATATCCACCGCAATATCTCCAAATCATATGGGTATTGCTTTGCTTGCTACCAAGTAGTGGACATTGATGCTTTTGCTATTAACGTAATTTGATATTGCTGTCTTTACCATAAATTTTCAGTCTAAAATCGACCTCATCTCACTCATCACTTCAGAACGAAGCGGCCATTTTGTCACGTGACACATCCTTGGAGGTTGATTGGTTGAAGTGGATTTTGCCCCCACAGCGAGGATATTGCTGTATTTGATATCAACAGTGATTTGGATGGCTGAGGCAATAGAGCTTTATCTATTTGCTATGAAATCTCGAATTCAGTACATTCTTAATTGGTAATCCTCGGTGATTGAATTCAAAACATTTTTTTTTTTGATTTTGCTGTCTTTGTTTTTATACCCTTCCTGTGTAGTTTCTTAATGTTAAATTTAGTTACGTAACGCAAACGTTGAACCGTACGTTCTCACACTTTTCAGAATATTTTCAACCATCTGTTTCGTTCTTCAGTGAGCGATCAACAAAGAGCCAACATCCAGATAATGAATATAGATATTTTTCACCAATTATTTAGTTAGCGAGATCTGCTCGACCATGACTCGGGGATACTGGGTCAGGACCATATAAGACAAGTGACTCAGAGCATAAAAACACGTCGGCGCAAGTCGGGCTGTCAAGGTGTTATTAACTCTTTCGCTGCTTATTTTGCAACGATTCATATGTCAATTAAACTACAGTTACCCGCGGTGTGTGAGACATCTACTTACTATTTAAATAATATGTAGAACTCGGGCAAAACTCGTAACGGAGAAAACACGCCAACGTTACCAACAAAGCACAGTGGAAATCGGTTAACATGTAACCACGCGACTGAAATATTTTTCTTAAAAATGAAATGTAATACCTAATTGCACACCTCTCACTTTTTCTTCTCATTCTTACTCGCATTTGCTTGATTACGTTATTTGGGTTTTTTGCTATCAGCTACGGGGCACCTTGTATTGACATATAATAATACATACCCTTCATTGCATCATTTTTGGAGCCCTGTGTGTGGGCTGCGTCCAACATTTCTAGCTCATTACCGATGATTATATCTTATGTAAATATAATAATGCCGTTGTTTGTCTGTCCGTCCGTAACGCCCATAATTGCTGAAATTACAACTTTAGACAATTGTGACGTAGAGTGTGATACGCAATTAGCGCACTGTTCAAGAAACAGGCAAGGGAAGAAATTACACGGTCTCCACGTTAGTTTTGGGTTCAAGCTTGTAAAGTTAATTTCAAAAAATAAATGGTTTTCTGTCCATGAATTTTCAGCTTCAAAATGCCCGTAATTTTTTACGGGTATTCCGCTGGTTAATATTATAATCCGCGATTTTAAATAAAAATGCATTCCCCTCACAATGTGTTAAGTCTTTTTTCTGATTAAAATAAAGAATTAATTTACTTTTAATTACCTCGGCACGAGAAAAAATATATTTTAATTGGATAGTATATAATCTGTGTCTGATTTACAGATCTGCGCTTAATTAATGAATTCAATTCAAGAGATTCAATTGAGGACAGTCGGATGATTCAATAACCAATCACGCTAATTTGATGTCAAAAGAAATAATAAACACTCGCGCTCTTTTAATGGTACTCATCTCGTTTTCGACCGAGTTCTCGATTAGATTGAATCAATGTTAAGTAGCGCGAAGAATAGCCATTAATCATTATGGCGTTTCAAGCGTACAGTGCCACGTGACAAGACAACGTCGGGCCACGAGCACACATATATCATTAGTTAGATTGTTGACAAAAATCAATCTGGTTCGAAACAAATGGGCTTGGCAAGACGTCAACAATGAAATGTTTTAGGTTATGCCGCTTAGAAAAATCATGTGGTCGAAGCTGTTGAAGTATCGAATGGAATTAAGCGCACGTACTTGAATACACTCTTCACATAGTTATCGTTTTCACTTTTCAAAGATTCTTAGAACCCTGATGAGTGAACGTGTCGTCTTCATAATAAAGGTAATTTATAAACCTCTACATTATTATTATCATAATGATTAATTTAATTAAAAAACATTTCAGGCGTATAAAAATAAAAACACGTTTGTTCTATTTATATCATCTTTGTGGGACGCGGTTTGCCTTATGATGGCATTAACAATTTAACTATTTTATTACATTCACCACTTTGTATTTATGTGAAAACTATTGATGAGAACTGGTTATAAGAATTTAAATAGATTTTCTTCTTTTGGCACGATTCTAAGAAACAATTTTGTTCAAACACCAATGATAAAATAATGAAGATGACAGCTATACAATTTTAATTGTTAGGGATATTAATCCCGAAACACGTTTCACAAAAATTATATAAGTATATCTAAATAACACAAATTATTATTATTTTCATATATTTATTATAGAGTTATATAAACTAAATTTATGAGATCATCTTCGGATAAGTACAGATTAACACAATAAATTTGATGCACAGTAAAAATAAATTCGATAATCTCTCGACAGAAATAATTGAGGTTTAGGGCGCTTACCAGTTTTTGACGCTTTCCTTTCTCGCTTCCTATTTTGAAAAATTCTTCTTCTCAACCTCATCAACACTTTATCCGCTTCGTCCACGCTTTCTGAAGACGACGATAGAGCACCTTCCGAATACCTTCTCTTCAATTCTCGGCGATGGGTGTCTTTCTTCCAGGCCCAATAGTCACTACATGATGTCACCTTTTGATACTTCTTCAAACGCCTTCTGATTTCATTTTCCACGGCGCTGTCCACGTCGTCATCGTAAAGGAAGTCAGGGTCAAAAGTAAATGTGGAATCATCGGTTATGACTATGCCTCGTCTCCACGTTTCATTTACGAGATTTTTAGCTTCTTTTCTGAGCTTTACGCCGCTGGCAATTTCGTCGAGCCACGAAGGGCTCGACTTGTTTCTGGATGGTAAACTCTTCAAGTATATATCGAGGAAGGACATTTCCCTGACCCTGGCATAGCCTCCCGTGGGAATGCACTTATCTTTGAGCGCGATATTAATATCAGTATTCGCCCTTCTTATGGCTTTCATCGTTCGTTTACATTTTGGCTTATGGTAAGATGCGGATTTACAAATTTTATTTGGCATACTTTCGATCTTATTTGACATTGCGTTTTCAAATGTTTGGCTCGATGTAATCGGCATTCCGTTGTATGTGAATAGCTTTCGTTGAGTTTCATTTGAATTGCGCGATTCGTCGTTTCCTCGCGAAAGATTTATGGAATGTTGCGACCCTGTTCCAAATTTTGGATTAGTGCTATTTCTTCGCACCGGACGTTTTCTGTGATTAGGATTATTTATCTCGTCTTCATCGTACAGAAGTAGAGTTCCCGCTTTTCCAGAGACGAACTTGTAAGCGGGAAGCGGCGAGCAGCTCTCGTTGTCGGAACTTTTGTAGCTGCTGTTTTCGATCTCGCTCGTTTCGAGTCCGCTCAAACCCGAAGAATAAACGCTAATCGGACTACTTAAACTTCTGCCGTACGCCGGGATTTTCAAGCTGGCTGCGATAACATCGCCACGCTGGATGCGCGCGTCGCTCTCCGGATTATCCGAGCCGTCCTCCCCCTGCGAGGAGCGCTCGTCCGCCTCGCTGCCGCGTCGCTTATAAAACCTCGTGTAAACTGTATCCCCGGTGACGCTATTTGTTTTCTTGACTGGGAAGTTAATTTGTCGCTCGGCAAAGTCGGTCGCGCCGAGAGACTTACTGTGTCTCTTTCCGGGGTGTTTTTCCACGTCGCTGCTCTTGATGGATATATTATCGTCGTTGGTCTCCAGGAGCAGGTTTCCCTCGCAATCGAAGAGTTGTATGGTGGGGAACACCCGCCCGGGGGAGCTGTTCCGGGTGATCAGCTCCCACTTCCTGTCCCGCGGTTTCCGCAGCTGGATCCGGATGACGTTGTTATTTATGGCGGGGCCGTCCTCCTCGGACCCCCGCTCCCCTTGCTGGGACTCGGGCATGCCGCTTCGCGACATTTCGTCAAACCGAAAACAGAAATGGAATATTATTCGTCACATCGCAAAAGATGATCCCGAATGCTGTCGGTGGTTTATTATTATATCGCACAATGTGTTTTCTTACACAACACGCAAATATTTCGATATTGGACGTCAGCCAAGGTCACCAATTTACACCCGATGCGACGTCACACCAAAAACTCGACAATAGTGCAAAAATATTCGGCAAATTCACTCGCATCACTGGATAAAATCGACCGAGGGACCAGTTGATGATATATGTATTATTATTTCGTAAGCCTCTTGTACTGAACTTTTAACGCACTCTACACTGCACAACGAGGACTTGCGCTAGAAGGCGCTAGGTCCCGACTCCTCGATCCCTGCCCGCGACGCACTCCCGCGAACTTGCTCCCGGTGGTCCCTGGTCCCGCGCGTCGTGACGGTCGTGTTCTCGTTTCGGCAATAATATGTTCGATTTCCGCATTAGCGAGCTCGATGGCGGGGTCCGCGGCGCGACGCTGTCCCCTGGCCGGTACACCGCAGCGCACTGAGCCCCGAGCTGCTGGGCGATAGCCGCGGCGGTCCACTACTCACTCGGCGCGGCATTACCGACTGACATTCCTGTCAGTGAGGGTCTAGAAATAGATCATTCAGTTTAAAATACCCCTCGGAGATATAGATCGACGGTTAAGCCTTAGTGCCGCGGATGTAAGGAGCATTGTGCCTCGCGACTGTCGCGCGGCGCTGCACTAGCAGCCAGTTATGAGTGTGACCGCTCGCCCGGCGGTTAACTCCGAGTTATTACTTTCGGAAGATGGTTCACTTTCGCTTTTGTCGGAGGCGGGCGGCGTCCGAACGGGCCGAGTGAATATAGCGGACTGTCGGGTTTAATGAATGGATACGTAAACACAGCTGTAAAACAACCAAAACAATGATCACTGAACTGAATTCTTAAAACGTTTTTAGCTTTTCAGTGACGTCCCTAGGTAGAATGCTGATCTTCAATTTTTATTAATTAAGATACATGTCTCACAGAAACGGAACTATTTATATGGGAAACGTGTATGGAAGTCTTCAGAGGGTAGCATAGGGCTTATGACCTATACGAGCTGACTTAAGTGATCACTTTACATAATGTAACGTTCACCAATTCCACCGTCAAAATATCTACACATTATAAAATTGTTGAGTTTTACATATATACGTTCTATATCAGTTTCTTTATAAATTTATTATAAATAAATAAAATAAATTTATAAAACTGGGAAGACTTCGATGGCTGGGTCATGTGGAGAGAATGTCCGAGCATCAAGCACCAAAGTCCCTGCTGAACTCGAGGCCAGTAGGGCGAAGGAGCTTAGGAAGGCCGAAATTAAGATGGAGTCACAACGTCCTCAAAGATATCTCCGCCTTAGAGCTACGAAACTGGAGAGAGCTGGCACTAGACCGAGATGAGTGGAGGAAAATTATTGAGGAGGCCAAGACCCACCGAGGGTTGTAGTGCCAAGAATGATGATGATGATCAGTTTCTTTAATATATTCGAATGAATTATGCAAGAGACATCTACAGTCCTTCCAATGACAAAGATTAAATTACTTCTATACTTCTTATTCTTATTTTATTAGATCATTGATCTGTATTGACAGGTCAGTCCTGGTCTTGTGACGAGGACGTCCAGCTCTCTCTGCACCTCTTTGGTGGTCTCCTTGGCGGTCGGCATCACGGCTCTTATCTGGTCCAATTTCTCGACATGGTCCCTCCAAAAACGCCTTCTGTGTCTGCTCTATAGTACAATGCCTTGTATGTCGCAGGTTCTGTGGATTTCCGCATTGGGTACTCTAATTCTCATGGTCTTGCTCACAATGAGTCTTAGGGTCTTTATCTCGGTAGTTCTGAGAAGGTGTTTTCTTCCATACACGTTTTCCATATAAATATGCTGTGAGACTCCTATAATTTATCTTAACTAATAATTATCTGCTGTGGATATTAATTATAACGTAAGCGTTGACGGCGCCAGAAAGAGAGGGTGACCGCGGTAGACGCGGCATGACCAGATTAATCAGATACTGGAAGATGGTCCCGTGCGAATATGTATGAATGTGGGTGAGGCGAGAGCTGTATGTGGCGTGATTGTAAGTAAATAAGTAAGTAAATGGACAAGATGTGTAATTGTGTTCTAATAACATGTGCTCCGATTAAATTTGTGTAAAAAATAATATAATTTAATTATTAAAATTTTTAATCAATTTCCAGTGTTTCATTTGCCTCCCACAGCCACGATCCCGTGATAATATTTTTTTCCAATAACATTTTTGTCAAATTGTATTCACACAATTTTGAGAAATAGACCCTAACCGTGTGTTTTACCATTTTTTTAAACAATACTCTAATATTTAACTGTAAATGGTTACGGATATTTTATACGAACCGTATGTTTTTCCGAGAAACGATTCTCGACGTTTCGTTGAAGTCGTATTCAACGTCATCAGGAGATTGACTTGTACCCGCGGAGGTATAGGGCGGACTATACGTATGAGTCCGCCCTATACCTCCGCAGGTACAGGGCGTTCTCCTGATGACGATGAATACGACTTCAGCGAAACGTCGAGAATCGTTTCTCGGAAAAACATGGTTCGTATAAAATATCCGTAACCATTTACAGTTAAATATCTCTAACGACCATAATAATAACCTTAACTCTTTAAAGACTCTAATATTTGTTTTAAGTGTAAGTTTAAATCTAATATTTGTTTTAAGTCTAAGTTTAATTCTAATATCTGTTTTAAGTGTAATTTTTATATTCCGTCCTCACTCTGGCGGCCTTAGGAACGACCTTACTTATCTTTGTCCACGGGACGTCCCTGCCTAAAGGCGTTGTATAAAACTAATACGTAACCTAGTAAGTCACATCTGTTTTACAAATTTACGCTTACAGTTACAAACATTAATATTAATACGTTTAGTTTTAATTTCACAACTGCTTTTATTGTTAAGCAGTTCATAATCTAGACCTCTTTGAAAAAATACGTCCATTACCAATGTTTGTGTGCCTTTGTGACATGTTGAACTGCATATTTTAACTATTGTTTTATGTGTAGATACATCAGATACATGTACAGTAATAACTATAGCATATTTTAACTAATGTTTTATGTATAGATACCTACATCAGATATATGTACAGTAATAACTGTATGTTTTATGTGTAGATACATCAGATACATGTAGGTATCCAAATTAACACTGTACTATATTAGACTGGCAGGATAACACTTGTATCTCTTTATTAAATAGCCACAAAAGTTAGTCCTATTTTTAAGTTTCAAGAGCTTTGATTGATCTATATTGTAGGTCTCCCAGAGACGAAGCTATTTTTAATTTTTTTATATAAGAATGTAGGTATGAAAATCTTTTTGGGTGTTCATAGGATACGACTGGCTTAAGTAATAAATTTAAAGTTCACCAATTCCATGAACGGCATCTCAGAAAGTATACGCCAAAGGTCGAAGTTTATCATTGGATTGCGAACAGGTGCACGATTTCTCCAGATTACAAAATGCGCATTTGAGACAGCGATAATACAGTAAACCCCCAATATTCGTCGAAATTTTAGTTTGATGGTCCCCCGAAAAGTTGATGACAAACAACATTTAGTAAGTTCTTTAAAAAAACAGTTTGCCAAAAAAACAGATTCGTCATTATTGTCACAAAAATCATCGTTTTTTCACCCAAAAGATCAGTATCTATTTGACATTTTATTTTCATATTTATGTAGGCCTACGGTACCTATATTTACAGTATCACGAAAAGTAAACCATTATCAAATTAATAAGCCGTGGTTAATACGTAATAAAAATGTAGGTATTTCTAATGATTTCCGGGTAAATTCTTTTTGTTGACGAATGAAGAATGAATGAATTGAAGAACGCAAAATTCCTGGCTGGGAACGAATCAAACAATTTTTACACAAAATTTTTTTCCCAAAAAAAAAAAATTTACACAAAAAAACAATCAAACAAATTGACAATCGACGATCTTGTATGAGAAGGCGTAATGGATGAAGCATGGTTATGGTTGGTTGGTTATCCTAATTTTTTTTATTTTGGTTACGCTAAGCATCGTTTTTACGTTTCTTCTTCTTTCTTCTTCTTCTTCTTCGCGCGAGAGACTTCTTCTAAGAGACGTTTCTAAGGCGCTTTACATATGGGATATCTTGAAGAAGTAAGTGAGAAGAAACATGGATAGAAGAGTGATAATCTTCATCGTCTTTGCCTTTCGCAGGGAAACGGAATGATGGTAAGTTGGTTAATTACTTTCATCCCATTAAATGTAGACAGGATGTTGAAAGAAAATTGCGAATATTTTGCGAATAACTTACGGATACTTACTTGTTTTTTAATAGAAATAAAATAACCACATGTCACATATTAAAAGGCGACCTTGCCTGTACCTTGCCTGCTCCTGCATAAAAAAGGCTTATTAAAATATGTTTTCATTTTCTTATTGTTCATGATTTTTTAAAACGTTATTAATAATATTTGTTTTCACAAGATAAATAATGTCTTGAATACATAAATAAAAACATTGTTTAATAAATAAATTTTTACACCACGCAAATACGATATCTTGTCACTACCAGTGAAAACATTTTGGCTTTTATGTTTCCCATTCTTTGTATGTATTTACTAATTTATTGTTAGATGTTGATTTTCCGAATAAATATAAATAAATAAATAAGTAACAATAAATAACGATGTCATTATCCTGAGAATCGGGGGATAAGACGATTTTTGTGAACCCGTTTTCATCAAAACTTTTTAGTATTTTTTTATGAACCACTAACTCCACGTTTTGTCACAGAGCGTGGTCGGCTAAAGGTTAAAACCCCCCCATACGCATACGTTTAATAAATACACATTCTATATATGTAGGTACCTTTATGATATATGCAATGTGAGAAGAGATTGTTCTGTCGCTGTTATAATTTATTATGTGTCTGTTATTTACGGCACTGGAACTGGAATTTGATTGCAATTATTTTCAATTACACTCAAGAATACATACATAAAGAGAATATAATATTATGATAATTTAATAAATGTTTTAAGTAATCTTTACAAAGAATTGAAATAAAATTAATTCAAGCAATTAAGAACGTCGTCGGTTTGTTGTTTTTGCTTGTAAAAAAATATTCACCCACGTAAAGATTCGGAGAAAATTTGGCAAACGAAACAGAAAAACATCTACGTAAGCACTTTTAAAACCTAAAGACAAAAGAATTAATTGCGGACAGAATAATCTGTATTCTGTACCTGAGTATAATTAATTATGCATATATAGGTGCAATTTAATTTCTTTTATTTTCCGAAAAACATTCGGCTCTCGTGTAGGGTTGGCAGACGCAAAGAGAAAATAAAAGAATACAGAAAATTTAAAAAAGGAGGAAATATAATAAATTTACAATAAAACGTATTAATATAATCCACTCTTTGTTAATTGACGTAATCACGTGATTTGCAATAGATGTCATCATGTGATTAAAATACGCAGCGCAGTGGGTATGACACTGGCTTCCCACATCGAGGGTTCCAGGTTCGATTTACTCAAGCCTGGGTGTTTTGTGATGTGTTTTGCTTCTGTAATTGGGCCTCCCGGCCTGTTGAAACGTAAAAAAAATACAAGTTTTTTTTTAAGAAATTATATAATAACGAGTTTTTTAAATTTTTTCCCCTTGCTTTATATTACAAGGATTTGTGAAAGTTTGAAGTTGTTAAGATATAGTTGTAATGCTTAAAAGATATAATCATCAGCATATGAGATAAACATTCAAAGCTGGTCAACACAATAACCTTCGCAGCTACGAAGATCGACTTGCCTTTTTCAAGATGCACAAACTTGAGTCCCGACGGACAATATCCGATCTCTTTGTGCTACACAAGATTCTCAGTTGATTGATTCTCTTTCTCTATCTGAGATAAATTTGCATGTTAAACCCCGTACGTTAAATCTGGAGTTCTTTAGAATTAGAAGATAGAAGAAATAGAATTTAGAAGCCAGCACACTAATAATTTTGGTTACTTTTCTCCCATCACAAGGTTGTGTCGCACATATAATATGTATTGTGCTGACCCTAAAATCGATGCTGATATTCTTGCAGATACCTTATCATCGTTCAAAAATTCACTTATACACAACATCCATTTTCTAAACGATGACCTGAACCTAAAGATCCATTAAATAAATTATTTATTTACATATTCTTATATGATCGCACTACATTCAAACACTAAATATATAATACACATAAATGCGCATGTAAAATATACATAAATGTAAAAATACATGTTACTAATAGTCTAAGAGCCCGCGACGCCCAGACCTTCGTTATATTATAAGAGCTGAAAATTCTTCTATAGATGTCTCCTACACAGGTATAAGCAAACCCAGCCTATACAACCTGGGTCGCGGTGGCTTTGGCAGGTAACAGGTAGTAAAGGTGAGTAAAATTGTGTTTCAAATTTGTGATAGTATAAAACTTAGTTTTCATATATTTTAACTTACAATCATATTAGAAACCGCCTCGTCTATTGGCGGACACTTCGGGCGGTAACAACCCCTTTCCAGACACCCTTACAGTACGATTATTTATAAATCTACTTTCGTCATAGTATAAAATCTGGCTTTTATATATGTTATTCAGAAAACTATACGAATAATGTTTCCACAATCCCCAGTCACTTTCGATGGTTCCCCTATCTTCCTAGGCACATTGAAGTCTACTCCAGTCGTGCGCGCGATGAATATACATGTACGTTGGTGCGAGTGAAATAGCACGATCGGTCCACGGCGATCTCTTTCTGCGCATCAGCAACTTGCTTTAATTATTACAGAAGCTGTTGAAGATAGTGACATTGATGAGGACGAATGATGAGGACGAATAAAAAAATATTCTAAGCTCTCTCCTGCAAAGTAACAGATTTATAGATAGAGTACTTTACGTAGGGCGCGTCAATGTGAACTGGTATGAGGTCTTCCGACGCCTCTTATATTCTCCCAAGGTCTCCACTTCAGAACTCTGGGAGTCCATCTTGTAACATCCTGCCTTGCAACATGCCCTGCCCATTACCATTTTAGCATCGCTAAACGATCCATGATATCCACTACTTTAGTTCTGCGCCTAGAGTAGTGTATATCATCTCTTACGTGCATTTGAGCTTTTTTAAACTTTTCTTTGTAAGGGCCATCGTCTCCACTCCATACGTCATCATTGGCAGTATGCACGATTCAAAAGCTTTTCTTTTTAAGCTAATTCTGATCTCTTTGCTGTCGAAAATATGTTTGAGTTTGCCAAAAGCAGCTCAGCTCATTCCTATTCTGACAATTCTGATGTTTGTTTTTTTTTTCCATTTTTATCTACTGTCCTACAGTCGAACCATATTTTTGTGAAAGTGTTAAAAATGTAATTTCTTTATTAACTTTATAATTCGTTCTAATAGAGTTAGAGTTGTCATAAAATTAAGTGATACCGATTAGGGCCGGTTGTTTCAAGTTGGATCAAAGTAAGCGGTCGATCAAAGCATAGATTTTTACGAAAACGGATCGTCTGATTGGTGGAGTACGTAAAAATCTATGCTTTAAAAGAACGCTTACTTTGATCGAACTTGAAACAACCGGGCCTTAGTCACTAGTCAGTAGTCATTCCACTGCGTCGCCAATACTATGCGATATATTGGGTGCGCTGTCGCAGCTGACTTGATAATGGGATGGCGTTTAAAATTACCAATAAATGCGCTATTAATAAATCGGTAAAATATTAAGTTAATTTACCGGGAATTGAAACGTCATTATAGTCGTAATTAAAATGTTATTATTGTAGTTTTAAGTTATAAAACGACCAATTTAAGATATTACGTGTCGTCGTTAAGGCTGGATCTTTGTACACCTCATTTTATTAATTAGTAAAACATTTCATTATAATAATATAAAAAAATCTTAAGGGCTGGATAATTTTTTAGTGCATATCGCTACTGCTAAAAATAAAGCTTTTTCTGACTATTCGCTAGTTGGCAGATTAAGATGATTAAATGCTAATAATATACATTACTCTTGCATTTTCAAAAAAAAATCTTATCATGTTAATATAAACAAACAATATGTATAAAACCATTATTTATTGAATAATAATTATGTTTTGAGGGCAATGATTTCTTGATCATGATATAACACATACCTTCTAAAAGTTAAAATTGGATGTAGGTATAGACATTAACAAAAACAAAAAATAAATGTATGGGAGTTGAATAACAACTAATTATGAACTGATGTGAAAAAAAAAACAATAAAGGTAACTATTTGCAAAAATGATTTCGTTATTAATTAATAATAATTAATTTGCTATTAACACATTTTCTTATTTCTGAAATTTCTAATTTAAGTATAATCCAATTTTATTTGTATTAAATTTCTAAATCTTTGTTAATCAAAAATATGATTAGCGAGTTCAGAATAGTTATTTCAATTTTAAATTCTTTATTCTATTTAAATTCCTATCCTGCCCATTAATATCGTACTTTAAAAGACAAAATTACATCAAATAATTTAAAATATACGAATTTTAAATGTAGACAATTATCAATACAAAGAATTATCAATATTTACCGGTAAATTTGTAAAGATGTTTAGCCATATTTTCGGTTTGCCGAAAACCGGTAATGCAGGCCCTAGACGGGAGGCGTTGACATAGTTACGATTTTGTTGCAGATTATTTTCCGCTCGTCGAAAATAAGGAGGATGCACATAAATACGTTTCACGTCAAATATGATCTGTTTGGAATTTAGTAACGAACTAATATTAGAGCAAGGCAGAAATAATGCGCATCGCCTTTGCGAAGATTCGTTTTGGTAATTTGATAAAGCATAAATCTCAATGTTAATAAATTTCATAACGCAGCTCGCATGTAATAATTACCGCGGAATTTAGTACCTAAATCATTATTTGTGACGACATTGAAAATGTTTCTCAAAGATGGCGGACATTTTAGAATACTTAATTTTGAATGGAAGCCCGGGTAGGTACTTTGTACTTAAAACCGGATAAGCAAGTGCAAATTGTGACCATTGACAGGATGCAATTATTTTGGGTCTTTGGCTAAGGTCATTTGACTAAAAATATCTAGTCAATTCGAGTATTTTGCAGCGTTTAAATGTTTTGTTTGCAACTGAGGAATTGCGGAGCAAGCCGGAACATAGCCCCGGTTCGTGGAATTTTCGCAAATACAGCTTCTGTTCAAGATATTTCTAATGACGTCTTCTTGTTGTTATTTTAGATTATTTTTATTTTATTTTACTTTTCATTAGACGCTAACAGAATACTGGGCAGCCCTCGTAGACCAGTGGGCATGACTCTGGTTTCTCACACCGAGGGTTCCGGGTTCGATTCCCGGTGTGGTCGCAATTAATCTGTGTGATTTACTTAAGCCTGGGTGTTTTGTGATGTGATTAGCTTCTATTATTGGGCCTGTTGAAGCATAAAATAAACATACCTACATAAAAAAAAATACATAACTTATTTCAAACTCAGCCCAATTTCTTCAGCCTGCTCTAGCAACACATGTACATATTTAATGTACCAATGCAATGGGGTCATGTACAAATATGTAAATGAAGAATTGATATTATGCGTAGTGTAGTATAGTATAATGTGTTCAGGTCATAGTTAAGTTGATGTTGTGTAGGAGTGACTTTTTAAATTGCGATTAATAAAATTGTGACCTCACCGGGAATCGAACCCAGAATACTCGGTGTGAGAAGATAGTGTCATGCCCACTGGGCTACGATAATTGAGATCGCAAATTGACTCAGCACCTATCCACCCTTACTCAACGTGGTACAGCATAATGTGGCGTAGGTATATGTGTATAGTTTCCAATTTTAATTTCCGAATCCTAGGGAGCAAATTAATAATAATTTTGATTTAAATTAATAATAAACTTGTTCTGAGCATGAAGACATTTGTAGTTGTGATTAGAAGCTTGACAGGAACATTTGTATTGCCACTCTTGGAAGCCATGTTTTGACAGGCTTTCAATAAGAATACTCGCTAACGTAAACTAGGGAATAGATATTTTAAATAGTATCCTATCTTGACACCTATCTGCTGTGTCAAGGAAGGCGCTTTGGAAAATAGAGGGTCACATACGTTGGCTACAGTACTGTAGAAGCTACAGTTACCACAAACGTTGCACTGCGCTCTCCGTTTCCGGTGTGGGTCCTCTAGTGCCGTGCCAGACCCCCATGACTAATTGAGAATATACGGGGTTATTTGTTATACATTTATAAACTCGCAGGACTATATTCCTGCCTTGATTGTGAGTCGAAAATGTTCAAGCTAACTTGATCTAATACCAATCGTTATGGATATATGCGATATCAAAGTTTGCATTTTTTTTTCAATATTTCTGACTTATTTTTTGTAAAACGTTGGACTATCATTTCAGTAACTCATGTTGAATATGAAAGATTCATTTTCTTTAATACAAGTCATATAAAATAATAAAAACCTTCGAATTCCAATTGGAAAACATTCCAGTTGGATTTTTTTCAGGGTTTTAACCATTTTATTTAACTTGTATTGAAACGAATGAATTTTTCGTAATCGACATAAGTTACTGTAATGATAGCCCAACGTTTTACAAAAAATAAGTAAGAAATATTGAAAAAATAATGCAAATTTTGATGTCGCATATCTCTATAACTATTGATATTAGGTCATGATAGCTTGAACATTTTCGACTCATAATCAAGGCAGGAATATAGTCATGCGAGGTTATTAATGTTTTCCAAATAACCCTGTATATGTATATCAGCATCAATGTTGGTCAGCACAATACATATTATACAGGTATCTCATAGCTAGGAGCAAAAACATTACAGGTGGATTCCTGCCTTGATAATTAGTCCAAAATTTTCAAGCAACCATGACCAATATCAACAGTTTTGGAGACACGCAATATCAAAGTTTGCAATTTTTTTTCAATATTTCTGACTTATTTTTTATTTTTAGGCTCCAGATCTAGCAGCAGAAACTTGGCCGGTAGATTCCTGCCTATGTTATGAGTAAAAATGTTCAAGCAACCATGGTCTAATATCAATAGTTATGGAGACATGCAATATCAAAGTTTGCAATTTTTTTTTTAATATTTCTGACTTATTTTTAGCATAAAGTTGAACTATCATTACAGTAACTTGAATCGATTATAAAAAATTAATATGCTTTAATAGAAGTCGAATAAAATGATAAAAATCTTGCAAAAATAGAAAATGGATTTCTTTGTATCATGGTTATAGTTGAACATTTTCGACTCATTATCACGGACGGAATACACCTGCATATTTTTTACTATTAGCTATGAAAAACCCCGCATGTACGACACATTCTCGTTATGAGAGAAGTTTTGAGATAAAAATAACAAACGTTGTTAGGATGCTGGCTTATTCTAAAGAACTCCGGTTTCAACATTCAAATTTATGTCAGATAATGAAATAATCAAACAATCAATAACTCCACTGAGTATTTTGTATATAATACTGCATGTGCAAAGAGCTTTACAGTTTTTGAACTTTTCTTGACGATCTTCGCAGATGTGAAGATTTATCTGCTGACCGGCTCTGTAGAACAAAATACGCAGAAAATTTTTCTGCACTCTTTCGATTCTTGCAACATGTGTTGTATATATAAGGCATTCAAATAATTCATGAACATTCCAATATACTTCATTTTGTACTAGGGATATACAGGGTTATTTGGAAAATATTAATATCATCGCAGAATATAATATTCGCCTTGATTATGAGTCGAAAATTTTCAAGCAATCATGACCTAATATGAATAGTTATGGAGTTATGCAATATCAAAGTTTGCATTTTTTTCAATATTTCTGACTTATTTTTGCAAAACATTACAGTAACTTATATCTAATATGAAAAATTTATTCTGTTCAATACAAGTCAAATAAAATGATAAAACCTTTCAATTCCAATCGGGAAACATTCCAATTCGATTTTATTCAGGGGTTTTATTATTTTATTTAAGTTTTATTGAAACGAATGAATTTTTCATAATCGATATAAGTAACTGTAATGATACTTCAACGTTTTGAAAAAAATAAGTCAGAAATATTGAAAAAAAATGCAAACTTTGATATTGTATAACTCCGTAACTATTGACATTAGGTCATGGTTGCTTGAACATTTTCGACTCATAATCAAAGTAGGAATTCACCTATAAAGTATAATGGACTAGCTCTGTTACACCCTATATATAGAGAATTTTTTTTTAAAATTTAAAAATAAAAATATTCGAGTCGTAAATTAATCCTCCAAGAATAAAAAAACGGCGTTAGTCGGCCGACCAACGCAACGGATTATTTATTTTGGTTTACATTATATATTATGTAAATAGAGTATTATAATAAAAGTGTATATTGTGTAATATGTGTATGGTATTGTAACGAGATGCGAAAAAGAATTTACGCACTGTCCAAACCCTGGTAATGTCACTTGGAACAATACTATCGTAGGATCTAAAACGGAACGATACAACCTTCAGGAAACAAATATTTGTAGACGTTTCCTGAAGGTTTTATCGTTCCGTTATAGATCCTGGAATGCATTTCTAGACGTTTCTTGACAAAAAAGCTTACTTTGGCAAAAGGCAACCGAGAAGTGACGAGAACCGATTCCTACACACTAGAATAATCTAGAAAGTACGAAAATACTATCATTTTGATATAAATACGGAACCACGCCGCGGCGGGAGTTGAGTTGTGGTGTTTGACAGTCCGTTCGGTATGAAGTACGCGCGGAACGACGGCCAGGTGTGCCCAGTCGTGAAATTGTGAAGCGACAGATATCGAGCGAACTACCTGATTGGCGAAATAAATAAATGCGATAAATACTAAGCACGTACGAGAATTAGATGGAATGTTCTAGTGAATGTTATTCTAAATACGTGTTACCCAGCGATAATAGAGTTCATTTACGAATGATATATTGCGAAATAGTGTAATTTAAAGAATAGCTTTAAATTACTTCGTTTTAATATTATTAATATTTAAAGCATTAACTTTGTGGTTAGACATTATTACAGATTGTTAGTTAACTTTGTAAAAACCACTACCTGATTTTCGGTCTACCGGTTTTGAGACGTACCCATCTCTTCGTCAGGACCAACACTACACCACTACATTCACAACACTACACACCTCAACCATCGTATTGTTACACTTCCACCAATAATTCCACCATAATAAAACCAATACTTCGTTTTAAATGACTCTGTACGTACAATAATTAACTAATCATTAATTAATAAATCGCTAATTAATCTCCAGTGTTTTAATTCGTTCCTCCCTAGCCACGATATGTGACAGTCGACCGTTCTGTTTTGAGCCCTGCTTTTAAACTTTTATTGGGTTGTTTACTGTCCAAAACAAAATATTTGTACGACTTTTGTCTCAATTTAATCCCAAAGTAAAAGTAAACCTGAGATAATCTTTTAAGTACACTGACGTACGCGTGCAGCGACACAAATTAACAACAACAGTGCTCTTAATTTTGAAGGGGTCCATTTTGTGTGCTACAATGTTGACAGCTACAGTGCTGCTGGATGATTTTTCAACTAATTATAAGCCTACCCACATACGCACAAAACATACAAATATTAATTTGTATATTTTAGGTGAAAAAAACATGCTTGTGCCGAACACTAGCGTTCTACATAGATGAAGCCTAGCACTAGCGTTCTATTAAACATAGATTATTTCATTTTATGATGTATTTTTTTTAAATCTCAAATTGTACTACTGGTGAATGAAACACCGCAAGTTGAATGCATATTTGTATAAACCACTTAGAGTAACTTCACGTCTACCGGGGTTCCGATATCACTGAATCTTCACCAGAACGGACGCATACTAACTATTAGTGATGGGTCCGCTCTGTACTAACTACTACAATGTAGTACTACATTATATTGAAGTGTACACTTCACACCTTTTGAAGTGTAGTGCACACTACAAACTACACACACTTCAAAGTTATTGAAAGTACATACTTCAATTAGTACACTTCATTTTAAAGCGAACACTACAAAGTACACACACTTCAAAGTTATTGAAAGTACGAATACTACATACATCAAATAGTATATTTTTTATGTTAAATTTTTGTAAATCGAAACAACCTCCCCCCCATGGTTTGAAAAATTTTGGGACCGAATGGAGAAATCTCCGGAAACTGAAACAACCCTCCCCCCCCATGGTTTTGAAAATTTTGTAGTACTACAATTAGTTCACTTCATTATTACTACAATTTCGTAATACTACAATTAGTTCACTTCATGTAGTTTTTACTACAAAGGTAGTGTACACTTTGTAGTCTTCAAACTGGTGAACGTGTGTGTGTCGTAGTCTTCATTTCGAAATGTATTTTTTCCCTTCGCTACTAACTATCCATTGCTTATTTTAGTAAAAAAATGAATTTTTGAACGAGGGCGTGCCTACAGCTATGGTGGTGGTAATTGACAAATGGACACTTATCAATTACCTCCACCATAACTGTAGCTACGCCCCCGCTTAAAAATTAATTCTCATTAGTTCATGGGTCGGTTCGTATGATTATAAAAGTGACGTTTGAGTTTTGAGGTTAATAGCAATCGGAAAAGAAACATGTCTTCGACACAATTCCAATTGATTACATGATTTGTTGTGAGGAAGACAATATAGTATTAGATATATTCAAAAAACACGCTGGTAAAAAAACGATTTTTAGAAACCTGTACACTCACACCATTTCGTTAGACTCTCACACTCATAATTCTACTCCATTAGTTATACATGTTTATATTTAACACTTACCACAAATTACTAATATCCGCTCCACGCCTTAGATTTTATTGTCATACGCATATATTGTGATCGTTCATAGTATTGCGGCTATTTAAAAATATTTTCTCATTTTTAGTATTTTTTGTAAAACCGTGTTTTTATTTGTTTTTAAATATGATATTATACAGGGTTATTTGGAAAACATTAATAACCTCGCAGGACTATATTCCTGCCTTGATTATGAGTGGAAAATGTTCAAGCTATAGTTAAGGAGATATGTGACATTAAAGTTTGCATTTTTTTCACAATATTTCTGACTTATTTTTTGTAAAACGTTGGACTATCATTACAGTAACTCATATCGATTACGAAAAATTCATTCGTTTCAATACAAGTTAAATAAACTGATAAAAACCCTGAAAAAATTCCAATTGGAATGTTTTCTAATTGGAATTCGAGGGTTTTTATTTTTTTATTTGACTTGTATTAAAGGGAATAAAATTTTCACATTCGATATAAGTTACTGTAATGATAGTTCAACGTTTTATAAAAATAAGTCAGAAATATTGAAAAAAAATGCAAACTTTAATGTCGCATATCTCCTTAACTATTGATATTAGGTCATTATAGCTTGAACATTTTCGACTCATAATCAAGGCAGGAATATAGTCCTGCGAGGTTATTAATGTTTTCCAAATAACCCTGTATATCAACTTAAAATAAACATATACCTATTTATTTATTTTGAAAATAAACTCAATTGCGAAACTTGAACGAGATTGAAAAAACAATACTTTATGAAAATTTGAAAATACATTATTCATTTGTTTTAAACATTCGAATATATTTTATCATTGGAAAATTCAAATAAATCTCATGTTTCTAAATAAAACATACATTTACATTGTGTTTTCATTTGGTTCTATATTGTATTGGCGAAAGCTTTGAACTCTGGTATTTTTTAAATACACAATTGTTTCATTGTTTCAGTATTTCCACATGACCGCCGGAATCCTTCCCAGTAATCATTATTTTATTTGGGTACAAAATAATTTCATTACAGCCAATACATACTTTTTTTCTTTGACGGGGCATGGAAGACAGCAACTGTTGGCCCGTTGCCTTTGGGAAATCGGTACAACATTCGGTGTAATTTTCGCAACATTTTGATCTATCGTACGTCGTACTAGAAGGGTACGTAGTTCGTGCTAGAAGGGAAGGTCACTAAAAATATACAAGGGCGTACATAAATGTAAATAAATAAATAAATGTAATAAATACTTGTAAATGTACGTACAAACGTACTTAAATTTATAAGGAAGTCACTATAAATGTACAAGGACATAGTGCGAGATATCTCTGTTAAGATTGGTGGTCAATATAAATGTACCTACAATGACGTAGTGCGAGATATCTCTGTTAAGATTGATGGTCAACATAAATGTACAAGGACGTAGTGCAAGATATCTCTGTTAAGATTGGTGGTCAATATAAATGTACAAGGACGTAGTGCGATATCTACACTATATCTATACTACACGGCGGAGAAAATTCATTAATATTCCGGGTAAACAAACCATGTAACAAAACACTCACGATCCAGCTTTCAAGACCAATAAGCCACTCAAGTTTATTTGGGTCATTATCTTTTTTTTGTCTTGTATGGTACAAAATCTCAACAATAATAAACAACTCGGTCACAACATAAATGTATTTTTTATTATTTATTAAATACAATTAGAACCTCATTTCTTTATGGTTTCTGAAACTTTTGATATCGTATTATTATGAGAAGGTATGTTCAAGCCAATATTATTAAACACAACAAAAATTAACAATTTTAAATACCACTACGTCACGCAAATGGACAGGGACAGTTTAACTACAACAAAAAAGAGAATGACCTATTTACTGTTAATTCGGTAGTGGGATTAGCCAATAATTTCCGGCAAATCGTTTTATCGAAAACTGGTAATGCATGTCCTACAACTTGCTGCATTAAACAAGGCCCGGGACCGTGAAGAATGTAGGAAAGCTGTTCGCGTTGTGCAAGAAGAAGTAAGGTCCCCAATGCTCAGTCATGAGCTCATCAGCTAATAGAGAGACAGATATACATACATATTTATAAGTACCAACCTCATGTGTTCGTCTTGAGAAAGTGAAAGCCGTAGTTATTAAGGACATGCGGCTGGATATCATCTATCATATTATCAATGATCTTGTGGCTCCATCGAGTCTAGGATCGGCTTCTTATATCTTATATGGCCTACCATATTTCCAGTCACTACCAGTTTCTCTAGGTTATAATAATAATAATTCAAGTAATAATAATATTAATGAGGATGATGATGTTGATGATCATGATTATGATGATGTTGATGTAGAAAATGACTATTATGATGACCATGATGATAATGATCTAGAAGATGACAACGATAATGATTATGATAACGTCAATGATGATGTTCATGATGATAATATAATCATAATCGTCATATCACATCATAATCATCATCGTCGTCGTGATCTTCTAGATCATTATCATCATGGCTATCATAAAAGTCATCTTCTACATCATCATAATCATGATCATCATCACCATCATCCTCATTATAATTATTATTACTTGAATTATTATCATACAAATTATTATCGTAAAAAAACCAGTCAGTCCATTCTACATACGTTGCGTCATGGAAGATTTTAGGGTGCAAGATTGAAATAACCTCTCACTGATGCGTATATTGTAAATTGTAACCGGAAGCGCTGCAAATATTTTAAATAAGCTGTACATGTTGGAATGCATCATTTTGTCACACTTCTAAATTGCATCAATGGCAGTTTGGCACGGAGTTATTGCAAACGATTTTTCAAAAGATTTACGCCATAACTTGAATTCAGCGTTCGAAATTGCTGGATTCGTAAAAGGCAAATTGCGATCATAAAATCTTCCGTTGCATTTGGTGTTTTGGCAGAATAATGAAAATATATTTCAAAATGCCGTGTCGCGTGAAAGTTACTCAATATTTGGTCAGTAAACTGAATATTTTTATCTTCTACAAAATCGCCTGAATATTAATTTTTTTGCGGGTTGCCGGTGCCAGCCAGGATGTCCCTTGTCCCCTCCCTAGATCTCGATCACACAGGTGTTCCAGAAATAGGAGTCCTAACGGTACTTGGGTTAGGGAACATTACTAGGAACGTATTGAACATCAACTAGGATTATCCGAAATTTATTAGAAGTTAATCGAGTTTCAAGAAATGAGCGCTGTATCAAAAATTTATGATTTTTTTTTCTTTTAAAAATAATAGAGATGCGAACACGGAATACGTGTCGCATAAATATTTTTACTATTATTAAACCAAGCCAAAAGTCTGTGCAGTAAAAATAGGACTAACTTGCTAGTGTCCTGGAATGAGGCTCGAACTAGGCGAGCGTCATGACCAACAAGCTACTACAAATAAAATTTAGCACAAGTATGCTGTGAAAATATAGCTGCCACACAGACTGAAAGACCTACTGATTTTGTTTACTTTTGTAATTAAATTCTGACAAAAAAATGTTAAACATTTTAAGGATTACTGTGACGGATCACGGCGGCCCACGTAGTCCAGTAGGCTTAACATCGGCTTCTCATATCGGAGTTCCAGGTTCGACTCCTGGTGAGGTCACGTTAAATCTATGTGATACGAGTACCTATGTGTTTCTCGAGCCTGGGTTTTTTTATTTTATTTATATTTTTTATTTATATATTTAAATTTATACATATTGTTATTATTACAGATCGTGCCAAGCCTTATACAGCTTGTCGGCACGTTTCTTTTTCATTTTCTTGCATAAGTACATAGCATACATATTTAGTTATAGTTACAGTTTATAAAGGATAAAATATATATAGAAAATAATGATATTATATGAACATAACAAGACTTAAAAGTAAACTTAGTAATGAGACTAGGTATCAGATAATATATAATAAAAAATAAAAAACATGAACATCAATATGAATCACTGGGATCAAGATGCATAAAAAAATCATGGAACAGCTCAAAGTAGAAATGAAAAGGCATTGAGGCCAACAGTATGAGGCATGTGACTTGTCTAGATTTCCAAACAATATTGTTTTTGTGAAGTGTTTAGCTACATTGATTGGGCTTCAAAAAAGGTTCAATCGGCGACCTAGACGTAATTTAAATTAACTTTTTTTTTAAATAGATTGCTAGTAGGGGTCTGCAGCGAGAACACTGAAGCGTGACATCTATGTAGGTTAGTAGGTATATATTTCGAAAAAAAACTAACTAACTAAGCATCACGCCGTTTCCCCGCAGGGGTAGGAAGAGAGGTTAGGACGCCATATTATTCTATCTTGGCACACCACTTTTCTTCGGCTGCATTCATAAATCTTCTTATGCTCTACGGTTGTTGAGGCTTTTAACAGGGCCATCCTCCAATACTTGTAGTATTTGATGATGCCAGTCTTTCGCGGACGCACTCTATTCCTGTTGCTTTCAACATTCATCCCATATATTTTCTTGACCATTCTTTCCTCGCTCATACGTTCTACATGACCAAACCATCTCAGCACTCCTTTCTTTATTAATATCTGCCACACTACAATCGGCATTAGATTCTCTTCTAATTTGTTCATTCCTCACTCTATCGACCAAAGATTTATACAAAATCGAATTAAAAGACATGGGTATCTCTTCACAATTTTATTACATTTATTATCATGTTATTGAGATTTTAATGAAACATAATATTCTGTCACAAAATAATTTATTTAGATGATTTTTTCCAAAATATATGTCTACGTAAAAGTCATGATTCAATCAATGTACTCACTGCATGCGCCTGGTTGTTAGGTATGCTCTCGGATATATTTAAGACATATTTATACCGCAGTTAAAGTAATTTATTCTTCTATAATTAAATCCCCTAGTAAAAAAGGCGCATTTTTCACATTAAACATATTTTATAAAATTTAATTTCAAGCTAAGCTTCTTAAATAAAAACGTCTTGTAATAAAGCGCGACTTATTTACTTATAAACGTAATACTTTTTAAGAGTATTTTAGTTTGACCTTTTCACAATTGTTTCAAAATTTACAAGCTCTTAGTAATTTTTTAAGCATGGCGAACATATTGGCACCAGACGTGGCGCCGGATGTGAACAAGAAATTTACTTTCATTCGTGTCTATATATTTTAGTGGCCTGTGGTTTAGCCGGACTAAATTTTTGGTTATGAATACAAAGCTTATGTGGCGTTTGAAGGTATACATACTTAAATCTAATGCACCGCTAATGATTTCCCGAAGAATCGCTTCTAACACTGCTTAGCTTTTTTAGTTCATTTCTCAGTTTCGTTTTATCCAAAATATACAAACCCCTAAGATATCTATCCCGGTCGTTTTCCCATTACGTGTTGCTCAGGGACGGATCAGAATGCAGTCATGAAAACGTAACATCGTATCGCGTTGCATCTTCGAACAGCCAGAAAACAAATTGAACCCGCTAGCCGCAGACGACGGCCCACATGATTGCAACATCTTTGTTTACCAGTTGCTTCTCAGCGTTTCGTCATAGCGGAATTCTGTACGCGTGTTTTTGCGCCGCGTCCACTGCCAAAAAAGCGTTTCTTGCCAAGCATGAATTAGTCTCATCCGTGAGAGCGAGGGAATGAGATGCTCCCCCCACAGAGTGCACTTAAATCTCAAGAATAATCATGTGGAGGAAAATAGCGTTCGTTACCTTTTATATCTTCAATCGGATTTCCATTTGGAATGATAATTGAAAATTACGTAAAAAAAAGTAACCCATAAAAATCAAGTTTTTATTATACTCCCTTTCTTTGTAAAATAAAACAATAATTAAAGACGAATTAAAACATATAACATAACACTAAACTTACAGTAATTTAATATATTTCTAAAATGTCAGATGTTTTGAGCTTTGATAAGACACTTCATGCTTTGAAGATTAAATTCTAAAAACATTTGTCAGTCAATTTAGGTTTTCGACATTCGCAGTGAAGTACAAATTATGTATACCGACGGAGAAATTCAAATTTAGAAAATATTCCGCGATGTTGTCGGGCCGCCGTTGCTAATCAAACATTTGTAATGATTCCAATTTGAAAAAACCAATAAAATTTCTAAAAATCCGAAATTATATTATAATTATTTTTTTTTAACGTAAATTTGATAGATCTTCTTGATCGTCGCCACGAGTCTACTTGCCAAGTTTCAGTTCGATTGGATCACGGGAAAAGGGTCAAAAACCGATCCAAAGTTTCTTCACCCGGCAAGCCGGCAAGCAAGCAGACGCCACGAGTTAATATAAATGGAGTAAAAAAGAAACGCTCTTGTATTCGCGAAATTTTCAAAACTAAGTAATACCTATCTACCTATATAGGGTGGGGCAGAGCAACTTGCTTATTTGAATTGGGAGCCCTGAGGCGATAACTGTTCTGGGAAGAGTGGGGGTAGGCACATTCGAGGGGGCTGGGCGTAAAGTTGTAGCTCCGCTTGGTTAAGTCATCATGGAGTGGACGAAAGTGGATAGCGCGTTCACTGTCGAGGCATACCTACTTTTCCAACGGTCTGTCCTTGGGGTTCAGGGAAACACAGCCCTTCACTATATGGACTGTCTGTGATTCAATCCATGATCGGAACTCTCCATACTCTTCAGAGTCATTCAGAGTCAATACTTAGTGATTTAAAGGTTGAGGTACGCCTTAAAAGCTTAATTTTCAGTACAAAATAACAATTTTAAGGCAAACCCTAACCCTTAAATCATCTTACTGAATTCGGGCCCCAAACTCTCTTACATAGGTACGTGAGTTACATTGTCTGATTATAGCAATGAAGATTCGAGAAATGGAAACTGCAACAACTATGTGTAATACAATCTAAGAAAAGTAAGTTAATATTTTGAATTACATTCGGAATTAAGAAAAAGGCGTAAGGAGCTTCGTTCCTAATGGGTGTCCCCCGACCGCACACGTATTTTTTTTTGGTTGCTGTAGAATTGCAAATGCTCTTCCGCCCAGAGACCCGAGATGCGACGATCGTCTATTTGAACTTCCTAACCTGCGCCTGCTGTGTCTGTCGATATGAAGTGTATAGTCAGAAGATTGTGAATCAGAGAATCTCGAAATTATTCAGCCACCAAAGCAGATATACCTGTTCTTAGCAGTTCATGCGAGGGGAATTCATACCTTGCTGGGGGAGCATTTCCGCATTGCGTTCAATTGCAGTTGCATGTTCCGACAGTGCAGCCCCTGTGAACTGACAAATTGAGTTTTTTTTTTTAAAGTAAGAATGGTTTAAGCTTGTCTCAGGGATCAAGACTTCTCTGTCACTAGCCTTTGAAGCGCAACTCAGAGCTTCTGGCATTTGTTTTGGGACAGACGTTTTATGCCATACTCCGTATTCCATGTTATCCCTATGATCTGAATGCTCCTTTTTCTCATGATCTCTGTGACCCAGTTGGACAGTAACAAATGCTTGCAATGTACTGGCAAGACCGAATGGCAGTCATCTTTTGAAGGGACCGGCTTCCGTAAAACAAGCGAAGGAATTCCCGATAAGACTGCTTTACAGAAATGTGCAAGTATGCTTGCGAGAGGTCTATCTATATCACTCAATCGTTTGGCTATAGATGAGGGAGAAGTGTCTCGCATTCACATAGGTAGATGATGAGGCCTTTTAAGTTGAAGATGGGATAGTCTGACCTTTCGCCCTTCTTTACTAAGAATATCTGAAAACCTAGGGACTGGCCTGCTGATTTTAGGATCTCCTGGGCTAACATTCCTAAAATCCGCCAGATCACATTTGGGGAGATTTTGAACTTCACCCGTATCCTTTGTGAGGATCTAACTACCGAATGCTTGGATACAAAGGGAATCCAATATCCCGTTATCATTTTCAGAATGACAACGGGTGCGTGAAGCTACTACTATGCCATTTCCAAAGGTACCTACATACTCTGCTAATCGTCCTGCTCAAAACCGTAATTTGTTATTGGTGCAACGGCGGGATCGGTGTTGTGCCTTCGCGCGGATCGGCCTTAGGCTTGTTGCCTTCCTCTCTGATTCGAGGCGAATGGTTGAGGATTTCGCCCAGTTTGCCCGCTGGGTGCAAAATGGCCCTCGAAAGGTCCCACTAATAGAAAGTCGCTAATTGGATGTGGATTCTGACTTCATGACTATTGCCAAGTTCTTCCTAACACTGGAACGAGCAAATGTCGGTTGACTAAAAGGGGTTGGCATTCTAAAACAGGGTTACAATTTTTTTTCCCTTTTTTTTCTTCTTTATAGTAATTTTTTTTTATATAAATAAATAGACACTTATTGCTTAGGAACCGATATGTAAAAGTATCGTCATTTTTGACGGGATACAGCTAGTGTAATGTGTTTTTTAAAAAGTTAACTGTAAAGCATTCTGTGATGTCTTCTTGCACACAAACTGCAAATGCAATTATGCAAGATTTTTTTATGAAAAAAAAATGTTTATATTTAATAAATAAAATAAAATAAAAAAACATATGATTATAAATGATCAATAATATTGACATCTGGAAAGCAAAGCAACAAATTAACCATTGGAATACACACGCAGTATTTATTAAATCAGCACATATTGATTTAATAACAATGTCATTTCTGTAAGTGACATGCGCACTGCAGTCCTCCCCAAAAATTAGATCTTTCAAAGAAACACGCAATAGTACGAAAAATCTACTTACCATCTACATACATCTCACAGATGTAAAGATAAGGTGAATATAAGTAATACGAATTCAGAAGGAAAACATTCAGTTCAGTATGATTTTTTTCAGATTCTTGAAACAACTTTGATGTAAACAAACAAGTAAAATACGAGAAGCATTGGTACGACGTTGTATACAGAAACAATCGAAAATAAAAACTCTAGGCATGGAACACGGCTAGAATTTTAAATCGTCTTTTTCATTAGATAAAGATAATTTAATTAATATTTATTTGCCAGAATCTTTAGCACAGATTTTTTGCTTGTATATCCTGCACATAGGGATTATAATCCCGGAGCATTTCTCTGATCCTGGGATTGCGCGATTATGGAAGGCCGATCCAGTCCCGGAATTGGCCAAGTAGCTAGGTGACTAGGAAATAAAGGTATGAATAAAAATATGCAGTTAAAAGTACAAGTACATAATTTATTTAAATTTTGGCATTTATTAAACTAAATAAATGTATTATTATTATTAGCACAGTACTTTTGCTATATTATAATAAGGCACCTTATGGTGTAAATACTTTTAATTTTAAACATACAAAAATAAAATCTTCTCTATATATCATCTATATTATAATTATAATCCTACAAACTATGTTATTTATATAACCTTCATTACCTGCATAATACTATGCAACAAAATAAAACTTTTGGAGCTTGTAAATATAACTATTTAAATAAACAAGTGTCAAATAACTTTATTAAGAAACAAAAAGTGAAGATAATTAAGAAACAAAACAATATAAAGATTATTGACAAACAATGTACTTCACTACGAATGTCGAAAATCTAAATTGACTGATAAACGTTTTTAGAATTTAATCTTCAAAGCATGAAGTGTCTTATCAAAGCTCAAAACATCTGACATTTTAGAAATATATCAAATTACTGTAAGTTTAGTGTTATGTTATATGTTTAATTCGTCTTTAATTGTTGTTATATTTTACAAAGAAAGGGAGTATAATAAAAACTTGTTTTTTATGGGTTACTTTTTTGCTCCCTTTATATTAACTCCTGGCGTCTGCTTGCTTGCTTGCCGTCGAATAAACTTTGGATCGATTTTTAACCCTTTTCCCATGATCCAATCGAGTTGAAACTTTGCAAGCAGTCTCGTGACGACGATCAAGAAGATCTATTAAATATTTGTTAAAAAAAATAATAATTATAGTATAATTATTCACATTTTTAATGGTTTTTTCATACAAGTTGTATGGAGATTCCGGCGCATATGGTAGACACGAAACCCGAAAATGAGAAAGGGAGAATTGTAAAAACTTGGTTTTTATGGGTCACTTTTTTAATTCTTAAATCAGACACAATAACGATGGTTCCTACGTACACTGTCGAATCTGAAAATTTCAATTTTCGTTTTACCATCTCAAACTATGCAATTTACTCTATATTTAAAGATAATCTTTAATAAATAAAGATAATAAAGTTTAATCTTTCTTCATATTTGCTTTTTTTAATGAAATTTTCTTTTTTAACATTTTCAGAATTCTCGCGGCCTCAACAGTTTACATAAGGGCCGTCGATATGGTACATTTAAGTATTCAAAATATTAAAAATAACCAACAGAAAACTAATAAGATTTCAGTGTCTTATTTTTTGTAATTTTGGAAATATGTATGTTCTCAACCTGAGAAGGTTATCGATACTCGTATCACCGAGGCGGCTTCTCAGTTTACGATCAATTTAAGAAAATGCTCTTTCGGGCTCAATGCTTGTGTCAACGGTGAGGATTCGGTGGAGTGAAGGCAAAGGAAAAATGTTGCTTATGTTATCCGCCAGGTTCTAAAAAAATCAGTATGCAAAATTTGGGTCAGCTTGGTCAAACAGTGCACAGGAAATATATCAGGGAGAGGAGGTGGGGTAAAAAGGGAGGGAGAAAGATGGCCTCTGATACCCACCGGGTCCTAAAGAATTACGCAAAATTTGAATCCAATCGGCTGAACGGTACAGATTTGTATGGAAAATATATCACTGGAAGGGAGGGGGAGTGAAGTGGGAGGGAGAAATGTCGCCTTTGTTACCTGCCGGGTCCTAAAGAATAAGTAGGTATGCAAAATTTGGGTCAAATCGGTCAAATGGTGTAGATTTGTACAGAAAATATACAAGGGGGAGGGGGTGTGGTAAAGGGGGAGAAGGAAATGTTGCCTGTGTTATCCGCTGGGTACTAAAGAGTAAGTCTGCAAAATTTGAGTCATATTGGTCGAACGATACAGATTTGCATGGAAAATATCAGGGGAGTGGGTGAGGTAAAGGGAGATGGGAAATTTCGCTTTTGTTACCCATAGGGTCCTAAAGAATAAAAATGCAAAATTTGAGTCAGATCAGTCGAACGGTACAGATTTACATGGAAAATATATCAGGGTGAGAGGGAGGCGTAAAGGGAGGGGGGGGGCAAATGTTATTTTTGTTATTCGCCGGGGCCTAAATAATAAGTATACAAAATTTGAGTCAGATCAGTCAAACGGTATAGATTTGCATGGAAAATATGTTACTGGAAGGAGGAGGGGTAGAGGGACAGGGGGGAAATGTCACTCATGTTATTCGCCGCGGCCTTAATAATAAGATCAGTCAGATCGATCGAACTGTAGAGATTTGCTTCGAAAATATATTAGTTGGAGGGGGAGGAGTAAAGAGGGGGGGGTGGGATATGTCACTTATGTTATTCGGCGGGGCCCACATAATAAGTATGCAAAATTTTAGTCAGATCAGTCCGATGGTACAGATTTGCATGGAAAATATATCATTTGAAGGGGGAAGGGATTCAGAGGGATAGGGGAAATGTGGCCTGCGTTACCTGCCGGGTCCTAAAGAATAAGTGTGCAAAATTTGAGTCAGATCGGACAAACGGTGTAGATTTGTATAGAGAACAGATAGACAAACATTGAGTTTTATAGATATAGATAGCATGTGTTGCTTTTACGTCCAACAGGTGGCGCTGTGTTACAAAAAAAGCTTTTTTTGGTATCGTTATAAATATATTAACAACTAACAGAAGATAACGCATATACAAAATCGTATATTGTATGAGATTGTTTTGTAATACATTTTATACACAAAATATTTAACAGAAGTAGGTTTTTTAATAAGTTTTCTGGTCATCATCGAAGAAATATCTCGTAAATTTTTTCCAGAAACGGCTTTTCTGTGAAATCAAAGAAAGTCAATTTTTATGTGATCCTTAACAAAAGATGGATATTCTGTCGAAATTAACCATTTAAACTGAATCGCTTCTGAATTTTAAGAATACACTTAATATAAATAAATATCTGCCACGATTAATATTGGTAGGAGACAAAATATTTAAAATTAATTTTTATTTAGATATTTTTCTTTTTGTGCCTCTGAATGTCTGAATACATTCCGAAATTGAGAACCGAAAAGTGCATTTAATATACATATTAACAATTATAATGGCAACTACTGACTGTATTTCTACAATGAATCCGCTTTGTTTTAGAATCGCGGAAGTAGGTACATATATAGTTTTGTATTTAATATTGTAATTAAAGGTTTTTATGAATCTCGAAATAATGTCGTTTAAAACGATAAGCTCGGAAGTTCACCGAATATAATCAAAAATATGAATTCGGAAAATATTAGGTACCTACTTCCATCTAAATATTTATAAGTATTGAAAACGTAGGTACCAGCGCCTTTTTTCAAATAATTTATGCGAATTTCAATGGAACTTTGTGTAAAAATTTCAAAGCAATAGATTTAAGATTTTGGGCAATCAAACATTTACATTTTTATTTATATAAATAAATAGTGGGTATATAAAAACAAAGTAAGTATACAAAGACAACTTCATATTTGAATGCAACGTTGTGCCAAAATTTCAAAATAATTGATAAAGAACTTTCAGAGATTAGCGATTTTGTACAAACGAACACTTACATTTTTATTTATATAGATAACTACTTATTTAAAAAAAATATATTACATTACACCTGCTGACACGGATACAACTAATGAATCGACCGACCAATGAGGTCGAGTCGCACTTTATTTCACTCATGTCTGTGTGCGAGTAAAGCAGAGCACGGCTGGTACCTATATTTGGTCACTAGGGAACACACAGGCCAATATTCTCTTTTAAAATTATTTTTTGTATCGATCCCGAAAATCCCGGGATTGAGATTTTTCAATCACAGGATTACGGGACCAGAAAATCATTAGGGATTCCGGGATTTGGGATAATCCCTAGCTACATGCCACTGGTACTTATGCACTAAGATAACGCCGTCTGGAAATAAGATGCCATCTCACATCTGGATAATGGACGGCACTGCATAATAACTATTTAATGACAAGTTTAATCAACCTTTATGAAACATGTTGATAAATGAATCATCGAAAACGGAATCTTCATACGGTTCTGTTTGGATCAACCTAACTAAGTCGTTTGAATTCTTTTTCCTGTAAAATTGTATCTCCATCTTCGGAAGGTTCCTCACATTGCTGGCGCTTCCTGTTGCCATTTCTGAGGCGAAGCAGTCTTTGACAAACTTCAGCAAATCATTGCAAAAAGTTGTGCATACGCTGGGCTCCCAAAAACTCTGCAATAAGTTTAAAACAAAACATGGAAAATTGTGTATGCTGCAAATGAAGCACATATTTTTTATTATTTAATATAATACATAATTAAAATTAACATTACATATTTCATCGTGGGAATTTTGTCCACCGGGTACTGTTTGACTTCTGTGACTAATCCCTTGTCATCCCTGAAACCGCACACAACGGTCTTTACACCACCCAAGGAGGACTGCAGCCACCAAGACAGGGTCTGGAACTCTCTGAATTTACAAAAATACTAAACAGATCCTGAACACACAATGCACTTCATCATCAGGTGAGGGTCAGTCACTCGGCAGGACAATCAAAGATAGGCAGTTGTTATTCAAAATTGTCATTTATAAATTAATACACTGATATTTACCGTAATAATATTTTGCCTTAACATAAAAATTACAATTTATTTTTTTATTCAGTCCTTACAAAACCTATAACAAGACAAAATTCTTTCCTAGAGAAGAATAAGATATGGAAAATATCTTTCTTCTATTAAGATATGGAAAATATCTAAAAAAAAAAAATCCATTCTGTTGTTAGTTTTTTACTTACGAAGGACTATTTCCCTTGGGGTGCCTGCTGGTCTTGAGTTCTACGAACTGGCATTCGCTCAGCTTGCGGAGGACTTCCTCACAGGGCTGCGTGTCACGCTGAAACGCTTCCTTTGCCACAATACCATCTGTCTCGACTGAGTAAATCAAGCGGTGCCGGTCCAGGTAGCTCTCAAACAGACGTGTAAAGTGAGAAATCTCATCTAACGGAAACTCAACACTCGGTTCGTGGTTCGGGTCATCTGAAAACATTGTCGTCTCATGTCAAAAGTGATGTCCGTTATAAAACATATGGTATTTTTCAGCCATCTATGAACATTTTCTTAATTCATGTTATATCCGTTTACCAGTGTGCAGTAGTACTTACTCACCACTTACCAGTTTTCAATGCAAACTTAAAATTTTATAACCCTACATCTAGGCCACGTCATAACTTAACGCAATAAAGATATAATAGGGCGATCAGTCTTTCAAGCTCGGCTGGCTAACTTATGGAATAATTTTGAAAAAAGAGTAAGGTCAGTGACGATAGAAAAGGTATAGGATGTGCAGAGGGCTTCTTGTGACTGGAAGAGGATGTATGGACCAGATCTTATCTCTAAGAGTGTTGATGGAAAAGTTTTTAGCGAAAAATCAGAAGCCCTATGTGCATTTATAAAAGTTAACGATGGAGTTAAAAGAGGAAGGTTATAAAAGGTAGTCTCTGGTTACAGGGTGAAGAGTAAACTTAAACAATTGTATCCTTATACGTTAAAAGTACTACGTATGTAAAAATCAATGGATCATTCACACCGTGGTTTGATATTACAAAAGGTGTCAAACAGGATTGCGTAATGTCTCCTTGGCTGTTCAACTTATATATGGATAATTGTTTGAAAGAACTAGAATATAATATATGTCTTGATTTTGACTTTGTCTCATGTCAATCAGAGTGCCGGGTCACTAGTGGACTCCTTGCTCTTTCATCCTGTTGTATTGTGAAGGGATTTCTTTACTTCACGAGGGTGCGAGGGTGGCGCAGGGGTTACTGCGTATTGGGCGCAAGGTCGGGGGGGGGGGGGGGGGGGGAGGCTCGGGTGGAGGGCCCCCCAGGAGGACCATTTTGGGTCTCTATATATATATATGATGACAATGATTGCAGGGAATAAGTTGAATGATGCTTTAAATGCAATAATTTCTAATAAGAACATGTCAATTTTTGTACCAACACTTATGGAAGTGAAGCCTGTAGCTGGTAGAACAAAAATAAACTAAATACAGTAAAAATGAGATCACTTAGGGCCGGTTGTATCAATTTGAAAGATAGTTGGGATAAACTGAAAATCTCGTTTAAGCCGGTTTTTTAAACGTGCGCACAGCGGGTCATTTTTGAAACGTGTCATCAAAACCGTTTTTATTCAATGTTTTGACATTGAAGGTCAATAACGGCTTACCCTATCCACAATCCAAGAAACAGTACTCTAGATAAATTGCCTACCAAACTTTGGCATATAAATGTAAAGTTATCAATTAATATAATTAATGCAAATTTGTTACATTGCAGGAGAGAGCTTGCAATGTAACAGATTACAATACAATACTAGTTCAAAATTTCAGATAAAAAGGTTCATTAATAAAAAAAATACGATCTAAGCTCTCTCCTGCAGAGTAATAAATTTGCAGATAGAGTACTTTATGTAGGGCATTGGCAATACATTGGCGCTCTATTGTCTACGATCTGTCTAAGATGCATTTTCCAATTTATAGGATGCAACACCCGCAGATAAGATGATAACATAATATAGTGTGATTGTAAAGGTGGAAGATCAGCGAGGAAGATTCCAATCTCCGACTCGATGGACTAACCAGATCTAGGACACTACTGGATATTGTGTTGGAACGGCAGAGAAAATGATAACCTGGAGAAGCTAGTGGTGAATGGAAAGGTGGAAAGACAAAGATGAAGAGGTCGGTCTATAGCTCAATGGGCAGATCAGAGACGTTATTTACACTATTCACGATCCTCAGTAATAAGGTAACTGATTGGAGAAGAAGTGCAATACACATAGAAATGTCTCAGTTAATCAAAACGTAAGATGATAAACAGGTGCTCCTCCACCAAAATAGTGTCTGTAATCAGCTTTCTAAAATTATCGTACGCCTAGCTCTAAATGGAAAAGTTATAAAAATATAAATTTCACAAAATTAAACAAAAAATAAGGTAGTATTTGTAATACAATTCCCTCACCAATGTCATTGACTGGCTTTTTAAAAATATGAGATGCCTGCTGTTGGATCACATATACCTGAGAGCATATACTGCTCAAACTTGTGTCCCCATAAACACCTGGTCTCGTCCTCGTCAGTCCTTCGGGCCCATTCCTCGAGAGCCTCGGGGGTCCAAAGTGAGCGCAAGTGCAGAACTCCCCAGAACAGGCAGGCGGTAAACTTCATGGGTTTTCGGCTGTAAGGAAGCGCACACAGGTCCCGCAGGAGCCCCATTTTGGTAATGAAAGGAACGTCCTCCAGAGATACTCCGCGCTCGTCGAACAAGTCCAATGTATCCGTGTGATTTTTTAAGTAGGCCAGAATGGAATGGTATCTTCTTTTTTCATTGCAATCTCTTTTAATTGCATTGACTATGTTATGATTCAGATCGAAGTCGACGCGACCAGAAGGGACGCGGTTCAGATACCTCAATTGTGACAAATTGTCCACGAGGATTTTTGCTGGCCATCAGCTATGGAACTGTAAAAACCGATCATTCTCAAACTCGAGAATTCAAAATGATTTCTAGATACACGGTCCAAACATGTTGATAAACTCATTTTGACACAATGTGTAACAATAATGTACGGTGAACAGAAGATGTACAGCCGTATTCTGAAAATAGAAGTTTAACTATAACGGCAGAGCTCATCCAGTCAATGAGATTGTAGAGCACTTCAAAGATGTTATGGACAAAATTAAATTCAAATTTCAGGAGTGGATTACATACAATAAACCTTGAAATGCAACATGACTAGCTCACTGTCGGGGAGATGTGCTTCCCACCTGTCCAGCACTGGAAGGCCGTGCTATATAGCTGGTCACCGAAGATGCCGAAATTCTATTTAAATGCATTTCAAAACACAGCCCCTGACCCCAACAACCTGAAGCGCTGGAGTAGAAGTGTAAATGCCTTGTGCGATCTGTACGGTGCCAATGTATGCACAGCAAGACATATCCTAACGAGATGTAAAATCGCTTGGGAAGATGGCAGATACACTTAGAGACATGACAAGGTGCTGAAAGTACTCTAGGAGTGTGTTGGCCTGCCAATAGCCAGAGCAAACAAAAGCTTGACCAGGGAGAATGTTACAAAGATACACTTTGTGAGGCCCGGAAAAAAGGAAAAGACGAAATCAAAATATCCGTCTTCAATAATCAAAAAAACGCAAGACTGGAGACTAACTATGGACTCGACTTCGGAACAATATATGCTCCAAAGAGAATTGTGCGCTAAAGCACTGAGACCTGACATGGTCTTGTATTCAAGAACATTAAAACAGGTCTTCTTGGTTGAGCTGACAGTGTCCTGGGAATTAAACTTCCCAAAAGACCACACTTATAAAATGAATAAATACAAGGGTCGATTGGATGAGATCTCCAAAAATAATTATAAGACAGAACTAGAACTATATGCAGTGGGGGTGGGAGCGAAGAATCTGGGACTGAATAGACCGCAGATAAATGAATTCTTGAAAAGAATGACAAAGGCAGCAATTGCCGGATCACATCATATCTGGTTGTGTAGATCCGTGGAACAAAATACTCAGAGAACTTCAAACGCCTCTGAAAACGCAAAAAAAAAAATTCAAAAGAAGCAAACACTTTGCAGTGGGACATTATAATTGAATTGATGAGTTGGTGACATTTGTTTTAACACTGCTTTGTTTTTGCGATGTTGCCGGCCAGGTTTCGCAGCCTCTGCATCATGGGTACTTTAATGTGTTAGGTCAAGGATATCATTTTTGGTTAATGGTGCGTGTTTTGTACAAGAACAAAGACTTCACCTTTGTGTTGTGTTGTGATAACACAATACAAAACATCATGACTTCGGCATGGTATTGCATGCCGATACTTAACCACAACACCAAAACTCACAATAACACATCAGCCCTGATGATGGACCCTGCAATGGGATCCGAAACGTCGGCTCGAAAGATCATAACAACACGGCATAATACCCCAGTAAACATAAACTTGAAGATTCTGAGTGGCCGTGAAAACCTAAGAACATTCTTAACTATAATTGGCATGCGAGGGAGGGCGTTCCTGTTGCGTAACAGAAGTTGCCAGGGTGTAAATTTATTACACAATAAATAATGTACAGAATGTCCGGTGACCGGTGTCATAGCCTTTAACAGAAATTTGGTTGGGCAGCACTAAAGAAATCAAGCCGTAATGCCGGCCTTCTGTCAAACTGTCAGAGAGTAATATCGGTCCATTATTTGCTTTTTCAGCTTCGCAAAACTTTAATACTTCATTGGCAATTGTTCTTGCACCATCCCGGACTGTTTAGGATGTTTTGGACTTAACTTCAGGAACTGATGTCCGAAAATGTAGTTTTTTGGCTTGGTGTGTTAGTGTAATCATAATGCAATATGGTCAGTGCTGGTATACACTACAGTATGGATGGTGTATGCCCTGTTGGGGCTGCGGACGTGTGGCGGGGCCCGGTCGGTGGGGGTGCAGGGCTAGAGTGATGCTGGGATGGGGATAAGTGTTTTGTCAATTTAATACAAAAATACAACGAAATACAAAAAATGTCGCTCTAAATATATTTAAAAAAAAAGAAGGTCGCGGGTTCGAACCTCACTCCAGACCAGCAAGTTAGTTCTATTTTCATAGCACAAGCGTTTAGTTTAATTTGAAAATAGTAAGAATATTGATGTGATATTCAGGTATTCTGTGTTGCCATCTCTATTTTTATTTTTAAAAAAATGTCTGGTGCGGGGGGAATAAATGGTGAACACATATAAAGGATCCTTAAACCTGCCGACGACATGTCATGAGCCCTGTGGCTTCCATCTCTTCTCTGCTTCGCACGGCGAGCCCAGATATGGCGAATCTCTGGTTCGTTTCTGGTGAGACCGTGGACGCTAACTTTCACAAATTCTTGCTATTTTGGTGATTTTTTTCTACCTGCTTTGATCTTAATCCTTGATATTTGAAGAGAGTGATCGACTTTGACTCGAAATACAAATAGCTGGTTATTTTTCTAGTGGATAGTTGTTTTTGAAAAGATAAAAATAATTTTAACTTCTGGCAGGTAGGTAATTACCCGGAAATTAAAGTTAATTATTTATAAGAGTTGAAATATATTCAATAGGATTGTTTAGTCTGCAGAGTTAATTTTTTATTTATATTAATTAATTATTTTTGATATTTAAACATTTAACTGCCGTAACCGTCGTTTTAAAAATTGATGATATGGGATTTTTTCGAAAATTCATGTGATGGTGATACAATAATATGCCTCTAAAATACACAAACATGCTTACAAAATTAGTTATTAATAATTAGTAACTAATTTTAAATTTAACTTTAGTGTCAATTTTAAAATTATTTTAAAATTGACACTGTTTTCCAGATAATCATATTAAAATACGTTAAGCTTTTGCTTCTAATCCTAAACAAAATTTCCTAAAAAAAAACAATTGCATTTTAAAGCAATATTATTGCACTAAATTTGAAGAAAAATGTATCAGATACAAATATATCAATTTTCATTGTACAACAATGATGGACACACAAAGTTGCTATATGATTTTTGCATTTTTTATCATTGCTTGGATATTATTAAACTTTGGGGACAACTTAACATGTCGACATTCCTAAAGTAAACTGTGGAATCTGCAAAAATTCGATTTTTATTTTAGTATCTTAAATCATCTGATTAACTCTATATTTTCGGATGAAGTTAAAAAAAGGTTTGATTTTCCTTTAATTTTAATATATGTACTTACAGTAGCTGGCAAACATCTTGAAAATTTTCGGCGTAGTAGGGGGAAGTTTGCGCATGTACCATTCCACCAACGAGACCCAAATTTTGTCTTCTGCACATTCCCCCACTACGCCAAAAATTTCAAGAAGTTTGCCGGCAACTGTACCGATACTTTGAATGCAACGAAAAAATTTTTTTTTTCAACATTGTCCGAAAATATAGAGTAAATTGGATGATTTAAGATTTTTGCAGATTCGACAGTATACGTAGGAACCGTCGATATTTTCTCTGTGTGCCGTGTCCTCAAATTGAAAATGTTGAAATAGGTATAAATAATGACCTGGAAAATTTAAAATAATAAACGATGTATAAATTATAAATATATGATATTCCGGATGCGACATTCAACTTAGAAAGGAATAAACACGACTTAAACTTTTAGTTTGTTTGACAAAAATGATATGACAGTTAACTGATTTCAGACGTTGTTTTTGAGGTTGTTTTTGATACTTCTTCGCCGTGCATTCCCACATCTACTTTCTTCCGTATAATCAAGTCTGCGATTTGCACTCCCACTGGATAATATTAAATACAGTTTCATTAGAAAACAACAAGGTATAAAGCACGTAAAAAGTTTCACATTTAGGCGGCTGCATAGATAACATAATACACAATATAATAGGCGGCTGTCACCGCTGTCACAATGACAGCTGTCAATACTGTCATATTGTCAATTATCAATGGTTATTTTATTATCAAAAAATGGCGAAACAGCGAGATGCGCGGATTATTTACCCCACAGAATATGATTTACCCGACTTTTTGGTCTATATTCTGTGTACCCGACTGCGTGACGCAAAGAGGAGGGTAATGTGTTTATCAGCCTGTGTATACAGGTTTGTTCCTAAAATACACATAATATAGACCATTCAACATGTAGAAATATACGAAATAAATAGCACGTACAAGAGACAATCCGTCAAACTTATCTGGAGAATGGAGGAGGCTAGGCATATCGATCCGAAAGAGATTAACCGAAAAATCGATTATTTAGAGTAAAATAATCGATTTTTCAGGTCGATTTGGAATAAATATTTATGAAAGCATCCAAAGATGGCGTTACTTACAAATAAAAAAAATTGTCATTGTCATTTCTAATCTAACCTAAATCATCATCATCACTCTTGGCACTACAACCCTTGGTGGGTCTTGGCCTCCTCAAGAATCTTTCTCCACTCATCTCGGTTTAGTGCCAGCTCTCTCCAGTTCCGAAGCTCCAAGGCAGAGATGTATTTGAGGACGTTGTCACTTCTTCTTAATTTTGGCCTTCTTAAGCTCCTTCGCCCTATTGGCCTTGAGTTCAGCAGGGACTTTGGTGCTTGATGCTCAGACATTCTTTCCACATGACCCAGCCACCAAAGTTTTCCCAGTTTTATAAATTTTGTGACGTTTGGCTCCTTAACCCTTAAAATTACTCGCATGGGGTCAAAGCACTTCCGCGTTTTAAAAAAAAGTACTTGCCGTGTTCCTTTTTTCCCCGCACCCCTGCTAGCTTCCTAACTCATGTCAAAGTTTGCATTTTAGTAGCAATTAAGTCACGGGAGCGGAAGAATGAATCTCTGTTCTCTTGAGCGGTGACCCCATGCGTGTGGTTACGTAACTTTTATGAAAGAGGTGAGTTGCTTATTTTATTATATTTTTTCGTGTATTACTTCAATTTATATTAATAACTAGCTGTTCATACCCGGCGTTGCACGGGTTAAGGATTAAGTTTAAAATAAATTTGTGAGGGTAAACAAAGTTTCGATTCGAACGGTGTAGATTTGCATCGAAAATATATCAGGGGAGAGGGAAGGGTAAAAGAAAAGGAGGGAAATATAACCAATGCTAATCACCGGGACCTAAAAAATAAGTTTCCAAAATTCCGATTGGTCGAACAGTACAGATTTGCATTTAAAAGCGGAGGGAGGAAATATCACTTTTGTTACTGTCGTTGAAAATATGTCAGGGGAGGGGAAGGGGTATGAGAATAGGGGGGAAATGTTACCTATGTTACCCGCCGAGTCCTAAAGAATAAGTTTCCAAATTTTGAGTCCGATCGGCCAAACGGTACAGATTTACATCGAAAATATGTCAGAGGGTGGAGGAGGGGTATGAGAATAGGGGGAAAATGTTGCCTATGTTAACCGCAGAGTCCCAAAGCATAAGTATGCAAAATTTGAATCGAATCGGACAAACGGTGTGGATTTGTATAGAGCACAGACAGACAGACAGAGAGTTTTATAGGTATATAGATAGTTCAATGTATAAATACATGTCATAAAACAAATTTATCCAAGCATTAGATTATAAATGTCACAGGAATAAATGCACTCGCTGTGCATCGAGCAAATACAGACAATTTACTTACTTACGTGAGGTGTCATTTCTTGCGGCCATTGTCTGTCGAACTTGTTCGAAATTACCAGAAACGATGACTCAAAGTCAATGCAACTCCTAAGATTGTAAAAAATCGTTTTATAGAAGTGCATGACCTGGACAATCGTGATCTACCAACAACAACAAAACGTGGGCATAGCAAGAACTGTCTGCGGAAAAGCGATCGCAATGAGACAATAAGGTGCAAAAAATGCGCAAAATTTGTGTGCGATGATGTGCAGTATAATAACAGTATAATGATTTTGAGAGTACCTAAAAGTATTGTGATTTTTAACTTTGATTTCACCATAAAAGTACAAAATGTTAATTTTTGCTAGTTATTTCACTTTAGTTTGTTTTTTGTCCAATTAGATATTAATTCACGCTGTTTCTTAAAAATATGATAGTTCAAATAGAGCACTTTAATAATAAAATAGTTACATTTACATATTTATTCAGTATATATTAAAAATAACTACCACAATTTGGGGTCACCTGAGACCCCGTGCGAGTAGTTATGTAATATTCTTTGTGCGAGTAATTAAGGGTTAAACAGAATATTGAGCTAATTGTTGTAACGTCTGCACCAAAGTCTATTTTCTAGAACTGGTCCGAAGATACGCCTCTAAATTTTCCTTTCGAAAACGTCCAGTGCTCTCTCATTCCTCTTAGTTAGTACCCACTTCTTAGCTGCGTACGTGAGTACTGGCCTAATAAGCGTTTTGTACACTAATATCTTGGTGTTTCTGGACAGCAGTCTGCATTTTATGTGCTTCTGGATCTCCTCTGTTATTGTTGTTTGTTATCAGGGAGCCTAGGTATGTAAATCTTGGTACCATTTCAAAATTTTGACTTCCACATGAGAGAGTTGGGATTTCTTGGGTGCATCCTACGGCCGTGTATTTGGTCTCCTGCTGGTTTACTGTGAGACCCATGTTTTTGGCAGAACTTTCAAGATTTATGAAGGCATTACGTAAATCATCAAGAGTTTTCGCAATTATGTCAATATCATCAGCGTAAACCAATAGTTGCACAGAGTTGTCAAATATCGTTGCTCTTATCTCAATGTCTGAGTCATATGTCAAACTATAATAACTTTTTCGAAGGCTATGTCGAATAAGAGGCAGGCCAATCCATCTCCTTGTCTCACCCCGTGGAGCGTTTCAAAGGGCTCGGACAGATCACTGCCAACCCTGACTCTACACGTTACTGGGGACGTTGTTAGTTTCACCAGATTGATCAGCTTACCGGTATTCCAAACTCACTCATTGCATTGTACAGTGCATTCCTATTTATGCTATCATACGCGGCCTTGAAGTCTACAAAGAGGTGATGAGTTTCGACATTGTATTCTAACGTTTTTTCTAAGATCTGTCTCAAGGAGAAAATTTGATCAATGCATGATTTGCCTGGCCTGAAGCCGCATTGATAGTTGCCAATGATTTCCTCGGACATTGGGTCCTGTATACATATATGTATTGGTGTCTAACCTAATCTGTGCTGTGAATTTATTTTATTTATAAAAAATATATTGTGAGTAAATATTATATATGTTGAAGTTTATAGTAACAAAATAAACAGTGTTGTGTTTGTTGTTTATTTTTAAAATTTTACATTTTTTAATGTGCGGATGTTCTTACGATGGTATTGGTGAAAGTTTGTGAAAGTAAAGTGATCACTTAAGTCAGGTTACACGGGACATAAGGCCTGTGGCTCATGTTCTGTATAACCATTTATCAAAATATTTGAACATTTTTTTTTATATTTCCCCTGCCGGCAGTTAATGGTACTATTTTAAACCCTGGCGATTGTGCTGGGCGGAACATAAAGTGGTTTGCATCTTTGCTAAGCCCTAGTATATATTTATAGTATCTTTATGTCAGTACACGGAGAGACGGTGGATGCATTAAGCGGCCAGTTCGGGTTTGCTGGCCTGGGGTTCAAGCCCCATCTCCAGCCATTAAATTTGTTTTTTAGTTGTGAATTCAAACGAAATTATAGATGTAACACAAAATTACGGACGGACAGATATAGGGATGTTTTGTAACATATGTGCAGATATACGGACCCTCTATCTGTCCGTATGTGCAAACATACGGACAGATAGAGGGATCATTTGTAACATATGTGCAATAAGTCCTCTTAACAATGAAGGTTTTACCAAAATAAAACAAGTCCATTATCATCATTGAAAAGATTTATTAGTACCATTTTCATAATCACTAAATATTACCTAAAACATTTTTTGTGTCATGTTTTACAATGTAAAAAAAGCAAACTATTGGAGCTCTAAAGCATCAAAGTATGTAAAGCTTAAAATATATTGTGACTTCCCATTATAATACTGCGCTCAGTCTTATATACAGTTTTAAATGTGAACATCAATTTATTTACCATTATAAGTGTTACTGATAATACACACGGACTAGTAGGCAGTCCTTCCAGATATCTCTTGAGGTCTTTTCATTGTAACAAGAAACTTATTAATCAGAGCTAACAGGAGCAAAGCCAACAAGACCAATTCGATGGATTAACAACACGAAAACCAATCTACAAAAGTGAGGTAAAAGGGATATGTACATATTTTCCCATAATGAGGATTATAGGAAAAAGGATTATAGCTAAAAGTAATAAGCAAGCCAAATAAATAGCTATTTCTCTTTGTAGGTACATAATAGAGAAATGTCAAACACAGTAATGTATCGGGTGACGTGTAATTGTGTTAATTTTTAATATTCAATTGTGAGATATTGTATCTAAGGTAGAGAGCCAAAGGAACGTTGGTGATTATTTCGAACATTACAGGAGACCAAAAGAAAGTTCTGTCAATCTGATTTTGTCAATGTTTCTTTTATTAAATGATTTCCAAATTTGTGAATCCAAAACATTTATTATATGTGTTGACAAAATCAGAGTTGACAAAGCATTATTTTGCTCCCCTGTAAAATTCGAAATAATCATTAACACGCTCTTGGCTTTCTACCCCCGAGGTATGGATTATTTCGCTTGGGAAAAAAAACACATTTTTTATTGAAAGGTTTTTGTGTTATTAATCCATTGAATTATAAATGACTTTACTATTATGAAAGGATTTTTTAACATTGAATACATTTTTTCACTTTCTACCTAAAATGTGTCACGAAACTGCATAAAGAAAAAAGTGCAATAGAAAAGTGTGTTACATCTTCTAGAACATTTGCCACTGGGAATGTCCACCTGTCATATATAAAAACTTTGTTATAGGTATGCATTTAGTATCTTTGTGGAATCTAATGAAGAAAATATTTTTCCACAAAACAAAGGAACACCATTTGAACGTGAAACAGAATTAAGATGAAGAAAATATATTTCCACAAAACAAAGGAACACCATTTGAACATGAAATAGAAGTAAGATGTTTGAGAAGACAGGACAAAATATGTACTTTGATATGCATGAGAAAAACATATTCCATGCAGATATGGTACAACAATACATGTGTCTGAGACAATCACAACCTGGATAATTTTTAAAACTGAATACTGCTTTTCTATAAAATTTCCACACCTTTCAAATTTTTTGAGGGGTTGTTTATTTCTAACAAACTCCATTACAACATTATTATTTTGATTATAGTAAAATTCAGCCCGCTTTCTCCTAAGTTTTTTTTTCCATTTCTGAAGTCTATTGGATAACTTATTTTCAATATGCAAATACGAAGTACTGCACTATTTGCCCTCTATATAAATTATCAATTAATAGATTTGAATGCCTTTTAAGGCTGGACATTCACTACAAATGCATATTTTGGCGTTTTTTTTTTTTACGAAAATGTGGGTTTTTATTATTCATTTTTATCAGAATGTAAACTCTAGACTGCAATTTTTTAGGGCAATACCTTAGATAGAACCTTTTTTAATATATAAAAGTAATAAACTGAATATTATTTACAATAATTAATAAAATATAACCATTAATAGACAGGCCGCGGCCAAAAAATCGTTTTTAGTGTCCTAGACGGCGCTAATTTTTAATGAATATTTATATGCACGCATAATATATTTTTTATACGTATAAAGTATACTTCATTATCTAGAATTTGTGCTAAGAAAAATATTCAATATTAATGAAGTTATAATTTTTTAGTTTTTTTTTATAAAAACACCTTAATTGACATTCAAAAATAAAAATTCCAAAATATGAAATGTGTCAATAAATGACGTAATTATAAAACAGAATGCCACCGGCAACTGCGTCATTTATTGGCGCTTTTCATACTTCGGAATTTTTATTTTTAAATAATAATTAAGACATTTTTATAAAAAAACTAATCTTTATTAAGTGAGTAAAGCTTCAAATTAATAGAATATATTGAATAAATAGAATATATTTTTTAAAAAATTTCTTTATATAACTAAAAAGCGTTTTAAAATCAACAAAAAACATACAAATTTCTTGCAAATTTAAAAAATTATAACTTCATTAATATTGAATATTTTTCTTAGTACGGAATCTAGATAATGAAGTATACTTTATACGTATAAAAAATATATTATGCGTGCATACAAATAAATATTCATTAAAAATTAGCGCCACCTAGGACACTACAAACGATTATTTGGCCGCGGCCTGTCGATTAATGCTTATATTTTATTAATTATTGTAAATAATGTTCAGTTTATTACTTTTATATAATAACAAAGGTTCTATCTAAGTTAGTACCCTAAAAAATTGCAGTCTAGAGTATACATTCTGATATAAATTAATAATAAAAACCCACATTTTAGTATAAAAAACGCCAAGGCTGATATGCGATTTCCGGTTTTAAGTGTAACCGTTCCTGGGTTAATATTGAATTAGTAGATATTATATTGTATAAAATGGTATGGCTAGTAGTGTAATGGGGCTGAATCGTCATTCCGGTACTTTTTTCACGACCCGGACGTGTTTTGGTATGATTTGTTAAAATTTCTTCGAACTTAATTGAATATCGACAGCCGAAACCATTTTTTGTTAGCACTACATCACTGGGTATGGCCCAACTATTAATTTATTATAATAATGATAAATTTAAAGATAGAAAATCCAAATACAGTTGAAAAATACAATGCTTATACTTTACTTAATAAATAAATAGTCATAAAATATTTTTTAAATTGACAAGTTTACAAGTTAGTCTTGATGCAAAATAATTAATTTGATAAGGTGATTAAACCGATAGATTGATTGATTGGAACAAACAGAAGTGAATGTCATATGATATAAATATTTCATTTATAGTAGGTACATATACATACTTTTGATTATCTGACAGCAGTAATTTGAAAGAGAAATATTAAAAATGCTTAAATCTTAAATATACGTATATTAAGATATCAGTTTATGTATATGATACTTGGCGTGATGAAGGGTTCGAAGAGCTTATAAGGGGTATTCTTTCAGGCCTGTCAGTGGAGATGTGGGAGTTCAGAGGTAAAACAAAAATAATGCCGGGTATATAATACACATAATGCATGTTAAAGCATCTTGTTCCATGAAAATGAAAAAACATAAGCGAGTAGGTACACAAAATAATACATGTACCTATAAGGCGAACATAAACAATATTTTTTAGGAAAATAAAATTTATTGCCTGACAAAAATGGCTTCTGAGAATTTTTTCTAGATATTTCTACATTTGCTTCAATTTTGCTACATGCTACAAATACAATAGATGTATTTGTAGATGTATCAATCAGATGTATTTAACTGCATTATGTTAATTAATAAAATGTTTTGATTTGCTGCAAATATTATAAAGTCAAGCCATTTTATAAATAGTAACAGGTGTTCAAGTGTACATACAATTATAAAACAGCATGTGTTGTAGCTAATTTGAAGAAAAAAAATAGAAAATATGTATATACAAATACACTTATGCATGGGTGTGAATAGATAATATAATTATCAACTCATAATTTGACCACCCAATTCAGAATACAGGTGGATAGAATTCCTTTGCATTTCTCTCTCTCGAGGTGAACAATGGTGGTTTTCAATGGCATTTTTTCCATATTCCTAATACATACATACATAGTATTTTTATAATTTAAATTTACAAAAAATACAAGACCATTACTGTACATTGTAAAAATACATATGTAATACATTCTAAAAAAAAATGTCTCTTAAAGCCTTGGATATGACATCTATTACCTTCGGCATACACATTGAGGGTAGAAAGCCAAAAGGGCATTAGTGATTACATATTTCGAACTTTACAGGAGAGCGGTATAATATTTTGTCAATCTGATTTTGTCAATATTTCTTTTTAATAATTTTTAATTTTTAATAAACGTTTAATAATTTAAATGATTTCTATGTATCTTTTGGATTAACAAATTTTGGATTAAAAAAGGGACATTAACAAAATCAAATTGACAGAATTTTTTTTTGCTCTGCTGTATAGTTCAAAATAATCACTAATGTCTTTTTGGCTTTGTACATTCGATATAATGACCAACATATTTGACAACCCAATTTAAATACAGCATCCATGGGAAGAATGATTTGAGTTTGGTTTAGTGATGATACGATATAATAATAATAATAAGTCAATTAGAACAAAACTGCTAGCTTTGTATAAATATAAATAATTCCATTTGGAAAAACATTCAAATACATAGCAGAGTCCGGAAATGTTTTTTAATGCACGATATATTTACATCCAGATAGTTAAATGATTAAATAGTCTGTAAATTGCTGAACATATATTTTTTATTTATAAAAGTAACAAATATTTTACACATTAAATAAATTTGTATGACAACATTTGCAGGTCACATTTTTAAAGTGAAATCTAAAATAATAAAAAATTTGTACAAATGAAGAGCTATAAGTTTTAACTATCAAGGAAATACTTTCTGGATACTTTCAACTACATAAATAAAACACAGATTGATTTAAAAAAAATATACAATAAAAAAAATGTATCAACACAGTTTATGCAATATAGGCTGAAAAATGTTATTAATTTTTTTTCTCAAATCTTGTATCACAACAGCGAATGAAATATTTTAACAAAATATCCTATTACAGAATTAAACTAAAAACAGAAATAAGTGTTATGATACGAAACATTATATTGCTAGTGAATAAATTAAATTGCTCTTGGTAGAAGAAAATAATTATTTGAGATTAACACTTAGTAATACAGACATATTTGACAGAATGCAAACGACTCTCCCGGCTCCATTGGCCATGTTCTTCTAATAAGAGAATTTCATTAATACAAATATTGAATGATCAATCAGCATCTAAAAGGCAGCTAGATCTGCCACTGAATAAATCAACTTTTTTGTGTGGTCATGATATAATTGTTTGAAAGAAGAATACTTCTAGATTTTTTCGGTTATTTCGCAGTGTATTAAAGAGCATATACGTTTGTATTGACCGATACTTCAGAGCCAGTAGTATAGCCCATCATAAGGTTATTGGTAAAACGTAATAAACCAATAAAGTAAGAAATGTTTATGCTATATATTTAAGCATTAAGTGTTTCTCAAATTTACTACAGAATCTAACCACATGTATTTGTTCAGAAGACATACCATACTAAAAGTTACATATATATTTTTTAAGATAAAAACTGTTTAGTAATAATATTAAAATAGTTTAACACATTCACTGCTGATTAAAATCCACGTAAATTCGAGTGACAAGCAACGTAAATGATATACTGATTCTTACTAACCAATATTTCTATACCGAAGCTTAAAACTGATGCATTGCCACTGTGTTCAATTGTCTCATAATAAAAGAAAACGAGTAGGACATTTTCAGCACTGAATGTGCTAAAAGAAGAAAGCTTTATAAGTAAATCTTTATTATTAGTTATTTTTAATTTGTTAAAAATGAAGCAGCTTTTAAAATTAAAAGATACAAAAGATAAAATGTGCTGAAGCAAGAAAAGACCCAATCTCTAAATTACTTCAAAGTCTAAAAATAAAATAGTTATTTATCATCAAAATTATATAGTTTTGTGGGGAAAATGTTAATATAGCAACAAAAATGTTTGACAGCATAAAATAATTGTAAATGTGATTGTTTCATCAGTGCATCAAATGCTTAAACTAATTGGGAATCAATTTATTTCTTCAGTCAACATTTAGTTTTGATATAAAATGTCTAAGTTATTAATAATATACTTATTACAATCTATATAATCATATTTTGATGTAGCGAATGCATACTATTTTAAACACAAAATTATAATAACAACGTGTTAACATATTATATTTTAAAAATGGTACATGATAATTATATGTTAGACATTGAGTACACATACACTTAAGTCAACATTAGGAGCCTGATTTTAACATTGTGGTAACATATTATGTGATTTAATTAATTTATTCTCAATTTTCTGTTCATTATATATGAAATAATTGATTTAATATGTGATGGAAACTTAGTCATAAAAAATAATACCTTAACATTCACGTATAAAACTATTTAAAGTGGTATGAAAAAACATTTTAAAAAGTCTAGAAAAGTATTGAAAATTTTTCAAATTCACGCATATAGGTATGCAATAATATTATATGTCCGAAAATTGAAATGCTAGCTGAACATATTCAATGTATACTCTTCAAAAATTACAGTTGTTCAATAACTTTCAAATAGACAAAATGAAAGGACAACAGTAACGACACAGAATTTTTTTGATTTTGTAAAAGTTAGCCTCCACAGTTCCACAGTATCACAGGAAAGGGGCCAGAAAGTCCCCAAATCCAGGCCCCCCGCACTGCGAGTTAATTTGAACGAAAAACCCAGTAGGTACATACATACTGAGATATAAAATAAAAAAAACAAAGATACATATTTATTGCCTTAACCAAAACCAAAGAACTAATGTTCTCAATGATTAAAATAGATTTTAATAAGGTGATAAGATAGATTTTTACCTACCTCGGAACTCTCATTAAATGGAGAATACAAAGCAGACTGAAGAAGAATCGGATTGGATAAGTCTTAGCTAACCAAATTTTTGAAAACCAATCCAACTCAACAAACAAAAGTCCGACAATTATTTAGGGGTTTTTTAGTATGCACACCAGCAACAAATTGAGCATTTAATGAAGAAATTCTAAACGCAAATCTTATGTTCCCTTTGCTTTTAAAATATCAACAGGCAAAATGAGAGTATGTTTATCCAAACCAACCCTGACTATAAATGATTATCCTGACATATACATTTTAACTTTCAGAACCTACCTCACAAAAAATTGAGAATAAACCCAGCACAACAGTGGAAATATGTAGCTTCATTATAATAAAGATACATTTGTAAACATATTGACTTTTAAAAACTGATATTTCCTTGAGAATGGTAATTATGAAAGGATAACTACTTGTATGTATAAATCTAATAAAAACTTAACAATCTTCCTATCTACACATTATTCTGTCATAAAACAGTTTACATTGACAAAGATATTACAAACATTATACATACAGTTTAATTCATTATTGGCACTTGAAACATTTAGAGAAATACTAGGAAGCTCTCAGTTATTGATTATTACTGAACATAATACCCTTAATAAAACCATTCTTTAAAACGGCCTGTAAATGTATTAACGTTGGTCCTTATATTGTCAGCAGTCGACGACGAGAGCTCTGCCAATAAAGAAAACAGGGCAAAAAAGAGATGCAATGTATTAAAAATAAACACTATTTAAAAATAATAATAACAGCTTCCATACATTGACATCTTACACTAGAAGTAATTAACACCTGCGGCTTCTTTTGTTAGTTTAAGCCAAAAAATACAACTAATCTACTCAATATAATTCAGTTATCACATTGTAAGCAATTCATACTTCATTACATTCTTTAACTTGAATGTACGTAAATATAATAAAAATCTAAGTACAAAATTAAAACAAAATTAGGTACAATGTAAATTATATAAAAATTTGTTCATCGTCAGATTGGGAATTTCCATAAACAAAATTGTGAGAAGTGTGACCAGATTCCTCATCTTGCCTTTTACTGGTTTGGTTTAAAACAACTTTAGAAGGGGTAACTGGATATTTTACATGACCAGTCCATTTTCTACCAAAAACACTATTTCTTGGTATGCCTAATTGTAACGTATTAATGTTTTCATTTGAAATAGCAGAAACCCTTTTTATTGGTGTTAGTTTAAGTTGGCCAAAGGAATTTGGATTATTTGAATTACCTTTGTACGCTTTTAACACAGTTATATTGTCGCATGACATTGTTCGGCAGTGAAGGCTATCCTCTAACGTGTCTTCTGAAGAATCCAGAGAGCCAAGAATATCTACATTAGATGGTATGTGCACACTCAAAGGTCTTCTCTTCAATTTTTTATTTTCTTGTGTCATACTAAAAGAATGAGTTTTATTGCGCATAGGTCTTTTTGAAGGTGTGCTTTCTGTTGAGGAAGAATACTGGAAAGTATCGGTTTGATCGGGATTAACATCGGATTTGTTCTGTCTGGCTTCTAAGCTAACATTTGTGCTAATGTTAAAACTAGATCTCCTCTCAATATTATGTTTTGTAAGAGCTAGTAATACATTTATTGTCTTTAGAGCTTCTACATTCAATAAATCATTATCAAAATTTTGAGCTTCACCTTTTTGACGCTCGTTTCCGTGCTCGGATCTATAACTGACATCATTTGAACGAACATTTACTGAGTCATTTTGTCCACCTCCGCTGTTGTAAAGTGATAATTTTGAAAATGAACTGCCATTCAATAACCTGGCAACGATATTACTACTCATGTCTCCAGATAAAGAATGCTTTCTCAGTAAATCTCTAGTGTTACTGAGAGATGTATTTCGCCGTGATCCATCGTTGGCTGGAACTGATTGTAATAATATTATCTCTACTTGTTTTGGTGCATTTTGAAGCATCGATAAAGCTTTATTGTAATTCAAATTCAGCAGTGTCTGTCCATTTACAGATATAATTTGATCCCCAGGATAGATTTGTTTCAATTGAGATGCAGGTCCACCGAGAGTTATAGACTTCACATACACATTACCTGAAATTATATATCATGATAGTAAGTACGCAAGCAATTAAAAATAAAAATTAGAGAAGTTTCTCTAAATTTAGATTTTTATACTTGTAATAGAAATGTATTTCAATGAATGTAATTTGTTTATATTCTCTATAATATTAGTTTTTATTTCAATTATTTATTCACAAGCTTATTTCGTCATGATCGTAGACCAATCTTCTGTATATAGTTTTCTGGGATATTCTGCCGTGCATACGTGACCTCTCTGGCCAACGTTTCGGATCCCATTGCAGGGTCCACATCAGCCCTGATGATGGACCCTGCAATGGGATCTGAAACGTTGGCCAGAGAGGTCACATATACACGGCAGAATATCCCAGAAAACTATACACAGAAGATTCTGAACGGCCGTGAAAACCTAAGGACATTTTTATCATAGAACAATGACGGATGTGTAAAAAATTCCATATTGACTTTTTTGGATAGTTAAAAAGTGAAAAAAAGAAGCCATCTATACCATTAGATAAAAAGTGTATTTTTTCTCATTAATTTAACCGTCGTTATACGAAGTCGGTACAATGATAGTTCTGATTTGCGATCGTAGAACAATGCAGCATGTGTAAAAACGTTGTTGTACTGCACTGACTATATTATAGGTTTGAAAGGTATCAACTTTAAAGGACTAACCCAAGTTTCAAAGGAAAATCTTTTCTAGTTATCAAGCTATGACATAAAGTGTCTTTATGTAAATAAAACTTCAAACCACTCTCTGGCAAACTTAAGAAAAATCACATGCGTCATTATTCTACGATTATGACGATTTGTTTAGTAATTCTAAATATTTAAACTGTAGGTATGCACTAAATCGAGGAAGTTTAATATCAGAAAAACATATTTTCTAGTGTGAACAAAGAAACATGAGATAATTTTGTATTTTAAAAAAATACGTAGGTATATACATTTTGTTATAAAAAATGTTTTTAAAAAACAATGTTATATGTATTTACAAATACACATAACATTATTGAGCAAATGAGCACTTTCAAATTCCAAGATTGATTTATGGATCATCAAAATTAAATTCCAAAATCTGAGAACTGCAATTTTTGTTTGATTGGTTCGATTTGATCTTCTCGGAGCTTCTCTCACTCATAATCACACAATTCACCAGTCGTGCGGGTACCTTTTACGGAGTATGTCTGTTATGAGAGTTAAGTTTAAAAAATATATATCTGACAGAATTTTTTTCCAAAGTTCTCATCTAAAATTGCAGGAGTTGTAAATGTAAATTGATTAAGAAATTACACAGGCATAAATAAATACATCCCGTTTACTACTGAGTGTTGGGGGTACTTATTATCGAATTAGGGGGACTGTCTTAAATCTATGTTTTGTCTATTTTTAAGTGTTGTGGTAGCAATCACCAAAATAACAAATTGTTATTTTCAGAATAGATTGGCTTGTATATTGTTTGAATGAATTGTTTTTACTTTTTAATCATGAACATTCTTAAAAAAAGGTTTTCATGTTAAATCCCAAATAAGGAAATATAACGAACCATCTGATCCTTCTGCTACTTGCATTCCTAGAGCTCCATGGAGATCTCTGGTTAAATGGACAGTTCTAAAACACCTTTCCGCTTGCACACACCCCATGGAGTTTAAGCGTTCTTGTAGAGAACAATCCAGAAGAGTTTCATCGTTCTGAGGATGATATCCAAATGTAGTATTGTTGACTTGTGGGGAATCTGCAAATAAAATGAAGCATTTCATTGATTGGCCAAAAATCCGTAGGAATGATGTATGTAACCGTCTTGAATAAATGGCAATTTATATTTCTTAACATAGAATACTGATGTTCTAACATATCTGTTGACACTTTGCACCGTACTGGACCATAATCATCAATAAAAAATGAATATATGCAGTTTTGAAAATCAATTAGAATTTTTTTTTTAAGTTACACTTCTTTGGACAGGTTTAGAATGAAATTATGCATGCAAAGAAACGCGTACGCATCATGCAACATAATATTTTTCACACCATGAAGTCATGAGTCACCAATCAAAATCTAAGATTTTTCCAAATGAAGTCAAACCAATTCCTATAAGTGACAACTTGGTTACGAACTTTACGTATGCTCTGGGTGCTGTTATAAACAAAATTCTATTATAAAAATTGCTTGTGCTCCGGGTGGTGTTATTTTGTTTATTTCCTATTTATCAATATATATATATATATATAAAAAGAAACCCGTGTTTTCCTATCCGCCAAGTTTTCTCCACAACCAGCCACAACCACCCACCGTTGGTTATGGTGGTGTATAGCCCTTGGTGTCACATCGAAAATATGCGAGTTTGGTGGGGGTGGCTGTGCGTGGGTGTCGAAAATGTGCTTTTTAGCTCATTGTTTTGTTATGGGAAGGCCGCAAATGCTTCGGATTGTTTCAAAATAGGCGAGCCGACTGTGTCGGTGAGTCTAGAAGGTTCCGTAAAACCTGCTCTAGAAAGTTCTGGTAGGAGAAGGTTCTAGAAAATTCCCGAAAGTTCTATAAGGTTCTAAACTGAGTGGCGGAATGTGTCGGTGTGTCTAGAAGGTTCCTGTACATTCGATAAATTTCTTGAAAGTTCTGGAAGGAGAATGTTATAGAAGGTTCGCGAAAGTATACTAAAAATCTACGCGTACGAAGCCGCACGGTCACAGCTAGTTCTATATAATTGTCATCAAATTCATCATGTGTTATAATGTGATTGAATTATTCAATTACTGTTTCATTTTCTCTTTTTTACACAAGCAAAATGCAGTTCGGTAGGTGTGTACTTTATCTAATGTGCATTTTAGAATTTTCATCCATTGATGAACAACTGTCATTGATGGAAATTTTCGTTTGTATTGTATACAACGCAGAACATGTTTTTTTTTACAGGCACCTATTCTTTTATTTTCACGACAGTACCAGAGGAATAAAAACCTGCGGGATGACCCAAGAGAAGATGGAGAGAAAGAAAGTCTGAACTACCCTAGAATAGCAGCCCCTAGAGACCAACATAGCGTAGAACAGGAGCAGTGGAAGAGTAAGGTCCAAGCAGTAAGCCAGGGTAATCGGAATGGCAATTAAGTTAAGTTTTTTTGATGCTAAAAAAGGCCAATTAGATTTTATTATGACTTTACCGGGATTTGAATCCTCGGTGTGAAATCCAGTGTCATGCTCACTGGACTGTGCTACGACAGGCGCTCTAATGGCAACAAGTATATATTTATTTTTCATGGTTATCATTCTTGATTATTATTTTCGGTTTCTTCACAAACCACCAAAATATATAGACATGAACTACCGGAAATTATACACGGTCTGGTTTCATGGCTAGTTCGAAAACATTTGACTTTTAAAAAAAATTACTACAAGCTAGCTAATAATTGAGCCCTTGCCCGAAATAACGTTGTATCCAACAATACTCTCATTCCGAGAAAAATTGAAAAAACAAAACCAGTTACAATTTATTACATTTTGTATTTTAAATATAACAAACATATTATTCTTAACTAATCTCAATATAAAATAGGGGGAAAAGTCAATTAAATTTGAATCTATTGTAAAAAAACATGCTGAATCAGTGGAAAAACGTTGTATATGAAATTTTCACAAACAACGTTATTCCGCAAAATGGATTTTTTATTCTGCTTTACTTGATAATGCCTTTTAAAAGCAGCATGTGCTCATCTAACATGAATTCACAAATGTCATCGAGGTCCTTGAGCTTAACAGTCTTATTGGCAGTAGATTGGAATACATTGAAGTTAGTTCCAGGCTCCCTAACTGCATGATTTTTTTCCAAACGGTAGCCAATCTTGCCCTCCTTCCACAAATAGTTGGTAGAAAGCTATAGGAGGTCCATGATTCTAATTCTTTGTGGAAGGTTTGAGCTCTGATTGTGATGAGATCATTAGTAGGTAAAGAGCTTTTACGGAACGATAAGTCTCTCGTACATACTATTACATATCTCCGTCTGTTTGCTGAATATGGCGTCGGACATTCAATTTCTTAATACACAAGACGAGATGATTACTTTTTTCATTGTAATTCAGTAACCTGAATACTGATTAAATATTTATCTTGATATTAAAATGGAGAAAACATCCCGGATTTAAACATTTTTGGCACAAACTCGACCCTGCGAAAAAGAATGAGGAATTAAATAAACTTTTTGTATCGGTGTTATATTAAGTTACGATATAAAGAGCACTATAAAGTCAGCATTATTATCAAAAAGCATTTCAAATATCAATATGGATAAATTAATTGAGTAAAATCGGTTAACGTTCGACAAAATAATATTGTCACATATGAAATCACAATATCAATCAGAACTGCCAAATCGTATACAACGTTATTCCACAAACATGTTCTGGCGGGTCAATTGCAGGTTTGATAATATTTTTTCTGGATAAAAACTCCTTTCCTGCATCCTTCAACTTATTGGCTTTGATATCTTTCCAATTTAAAACATTAGATGTTCGTTTTCTCCCTTTATTCATGTGAATTAAACCACGCTCCACGATATTGACGCTCGGCGACGCCATTTTGAGAAACACTATACAACGTTATTCCACAAACCAATAACTTTAAAATGCAGCCAGAAGCCTAAATATTTTTTTCTTGACATGTTATTTACCTTAAACGATGTATAATAACATACCTAACATAAATCCATCAATAACTCAAAATTGACATTTGTGTTGGATACAACGTTATTCCGGGCAAGGGCTCAATTATGAAAAAGTCAAACTAAATACTCTTAAAAAGTATAAATAAGTTGCGCTTTATTACAAAAAGATGTTTTACTCGAAGAAACTCAGTTTGGAACGAAATTTAAAATTTAAAGAATTTTTAAATATTTATAAAAACATCTACCTATTGAAAAAAAAAACACATTTTGTTTACTGGAGTATTTAATTATACAAGAATAAATACTTTAACTGCATTATTATAAATGTATTTAAAATATATGCGAAGAGGGACATACTTTCACTCTCCCAGTCTCCTCGCCTAAAGAAGGGGTATAGTTCATCTCAATACAATTTAATACTCTATGGGTTTCGCTTAATTTGCAGAGTTTTCCTTGCAGCGAGTAGAACGTGCGATAAAACTTACGAGACAACATGTTTGGCATGTTTTATGATCCTATTAATTCATTATTAATACAATAAATTATTGCTAGGTCTTTAGAAACCTCAGTTCAGAAATATTGGTGAAATAAGATAACAATATTCAATTTATTTATTTGCATGAATTTTAGTCATTGATAAATGTTGTGATGTTTTGTTATTCAGTTTTACAAAATGTACAAGCAAAAAGAATCTTGTAAAAAGTAATATTACCTATAACATATGCAGCATTTATATTAGATGCACTTCGGCTCGCTTCACATTTATAATTTCTCTGTGGTAATATATTCATTCTATTGACAACACAACCCCGTGCCTTGCTCCCGCTTGCAGGGTCATCAGAGTCACTCAAGTTTGAAGCCAATTCTAGGTCAGAGTGAACCAAACGTTCAGGGGAAAATGCTAACCGATTCATCTGATCTGAAAATGAAGGGGAAATCCCTGAAATTAAGAAATATGCATTCTTGAATATTAAATAAATCTTTAAAAACTATTATGTAGGAGTTGTACATAATCCAGCATTCGGAGCCATACATTATTGCGGGTCTAACAATAGTCTGGTATATCCTTCCTTTAAGTTTTATAGGCATTTTCGGGTCACACAAGATTCCTGTTACGGATCTTAATTTCATCCATCCCACACCTATTCTATGGTCAACATCCGCTGCAGATCCCCCGTCTCTGTGAATGAGCGAGCCCAGATACTTAATTGCATCACAGTTATCTAATGTTTCCCCATAATGTTATAATGTTGCATTGAAGGAGTTATAGTATTTGTGTCTTCAAATGGCAGGTACAGATATACCGTATTTTTCCTGCTAATTTTTAGGCCATCATCAAAATCCTTATTTAATAATAATAACAAATAAATTACCTATTTGTGTTGCATCTAAGGAATGAAACTGTTTATGCTGATAAGCCGTTGGGTGACCAGATCCGTTGAATGCCCTGGTCCCCATTTTCACGCCAAGCCTTCTGGGGAGACTGCAGCTTTCTGGCGACGATAAAACTTCAGAACTGCTTGCATTAGCTCCATCGATGGATGTGGGTCCACCCGCCCAGTATGTGTTGCAATCCCTAATGATTATACATATTAAAAATTCTTCATAAAAATATACATTTCAAAGAAGCATAGGTGGAATACATTTGTATAGAAAATCGGTACATAAAGGAAGATTATGATTTATGATACGCGGCCCAGTTCTAAAGTATGACCGCCTCATTTAGTGATATTTGCTATAGCTTGTGTCTTCAATTTTATACATTTCCTAAACATAAATTATACATAATTCTTATACGTAAAAAAAGTATCTTCGACCCCCATTGCCATGGGATTTCAGAGATTTAGACAAGGGAATGAATTGCATTTATGGACTCAACTTAAAAGATTGCATTAATCTATATGCAGGACAGATTACTCACACAATTTCAATAAGCACTTCAACACCCCAGGAAAGGCTTTAGCAAAGTCCAAAGATTACACAGTGTCTCATAGCCAATAGCAAAAACTTCAGGGGAGTCTTCTTCACTCAATTTTAAATAGGAAATATTCTTTATAATTTGGGTGAAATTACAACAGTTATGGAGATAAGCAACATCAAAGTATGCATCTTTTATCAATATTAATGAATTATTTTCTGTTAAACATAAAAAAATGCAAACTTTGATGTTGCTTATCTCCGTAGCTGTCCAAATTTCACTCAAAGTGCAAAAAATATTTTCCATTCAAAATTAAATGAAGAAAGCTCCCCCAAAATTTTTGCTACTACCTACAAGACACCCTGTATATAATTCACAATTGTTAAAGAGAATTTATAACGATGAAGTGAATTATAGGAATGATGAGTAAAAATGATAACTGTTGTGGCATCTAGAACTGTTATTGTCTATAATGATGAAGTATTCATCAAAATAATAATCATCTTTCTTATACTTTAACAGGTCAAAAGACCCAATTACTGAAGCGAAATACATTACAAAAACACCCAGGCTTGAGTAAATCACATACATCAATTGTGACCTCACTGGGAATCGAACCTGGAATCCTCAGTGTGAGATGCCAGAGTCATGCCCAGTGGACTACGAAGACCGCATTGCTTTTGATATATCAGTTGCATTTATAAGTAAGTATTTATATTTTAAATTGTTACCCAGAGATTCCATCAGCATTTTTACTTGGTTTTTCATTTTCTTTATTTTGAAACTCTTCCAATCTTCTGTCCTGTGTAAATTCCTCTTTTGATTTTTTCTTTGACACTTGATACTGGCCCCTCACTGCTAAATTATAACTGTCTTGAAAGTTGCTACACTCGTTAACCCAAGCTTCTGTGATGTCATTTGATTCCAAATTTTCTGATTGTATACTGGACTTGTCCAAATTGAATAAATTTTTATTCCTTTCACAATCGTTTTGGAGAGGGATGCTGAATTCATCCGAAATGTTCAAAAGAGAGTTGATGTCTGCGTGCAGTCGCATATAGAAACGATGATGCAACGAGGCTAACCAAAATGTGAAATAGCTTCTGAAACATTAAAAAACAATATATATGTGTTAAAAGTTCTTTATAAGACGTTATTTAGCACCTTTATTTATCTATACGAAATTTATTCCCATATATGTATTGAATTTTAAAATTGTCTCCAATTGTTGGATAATGAAATAATCTTTTAACAAATTGATATAATAAGATGCATAGCTGTAAATGGAAGAATTGCGTACCAAATAGGTATGTATCTATATGTGAAATAAGCAGAGTCTAGTCACCTCAAATTCATATTAATCCCTCTTTTGTCTATGGCTTTCTCTTAACTTATTATATTTAGACCTCGGGTACGATACGAGCGGCGAGCGGCAGAGCGTTAATGCGCCCAAGTAGTGAGGGAAGATGGCCACATGACTACAGTACTGTGCCGTCAATATGACCCTTACTACTCGGGCACATTGATGCTCTGCTGCTTGTATCGTACCCGAGGCCTTAGACTTTTACATTCATTTAATGTTTTTAAATCATTTATTGCTCATTTTTTGTTATAATAGTGTTACTATTTGATGATGTATTAAATTTTTTTATTTCATCAATACGAAAATTAGTAATGGCATAACATATTGTCGGAGACTTTTGAACATTTTTAAACATAGCCATTGTCGTTTAGGCCAATTTACTTTTGACATTGCCAGTATAAAATTACCGACCAAGGGTCGGTTGTTTGATTAGTAGTAAAAGTAAAAATTAAGAAAAAAGCATAGAATTTTTTGAATTGATTGGTGGAAAATCTAGGTTTTTCTTAACTGTAACCCTAATTACTGATCAAAGAACCTGTCTTCAATACTCTGTGTCTTTAACCTAACCCCAAAAATCTTATTTTTAAAACTATTTAATAATTATAGATGAAATGAGCTAGTATTTTTTGTGATCCTCATTAATATCCCAAAGAATATAACACCAAAAGAAAATTAAATGATAATATATAGTAAGACAGTCAAAAGTAGAAAAAAATATGTGTTTTCATAGAAAATCGGCAATATTCTATACAATGCGGTTACTTTATTCTGCTCGCAAAGCTTCTGTCAGTCGGATGCTTGTGAGTTATGAGACATCAAAATATTAGTTTCTTATAAAATGGTGAAAAATTTATTAAAATTTTGTTCACATTGTATAAGAAATGTAATTAAAAATATTATAAAACATTAATTAAAATGTAAGTTTGACTGGGGTCCCGTTGGTACCCGCTCCGACCCTGATCCTGTTTTCGATCTTCCGGTACCCGAAGGTTACAGGAAATAGAAAATGCAATTGAGAAATAGTAAAATTGCAGTTTGAGAATACGACCAAGAAAAACATGTAAGTTAGGAGGAATCATGATGATGATATTGAAACATGTAATAAAATGGACATAGGTAAATTGCTGAAAAGTGTAAAAGCCCGGTTCCACCATATTAAAAATTGCCAGATCCACATATGTAATAAATAAATGCCTGTAAATGTAGTAGTAAACAGGGTAAACAAGAAAATAAAATCCTTAATTGTATGTTATTTACTAAGACGTGTAGTGCAGGGATAAGCCAGCTGATGACGTTAAAAAATCTTACTTATTGGAATCCATTTTAAGTTTGAATTTTAAATTGCTTTTGTTATTTCCAGCAGCCGCTCTGTCATTTGGAATAACATAAAGGGTGCGTTTGTTGTAATAAAGTGTGTGAATGTGTTGCCAGGCCAAGCTTTGAAGAAGAATCCTACTGCTAGAGTTCTCTCGTGACAGTGCTGTAATGCAAGTGTTGCGGGAGTAGAGAATCATTCCTCGCGGAGAAATAGACAGCCAAACATCCCTGGTGAAGCCATCTCTTGTAGCCTAGAATGAAAATAAAACATGAATGCTATAATGTATACCAAATTGAAAATACAATATTTTTGTACTGGCCTTTAGAGTATAGAACATGTTCAAATATTCTGTTGCAGTTTAAATTAGCAACCTACTGTCAACACTGTAAAGAAATGTTAATATAATAAAATATATAAAAAGAAATTTTCATTTCAAAGATTGGTTTATAATAATAACAGCAGTAGGTATGTACCTAGTTGTGTACTATAATTTTCATAATGTTGATCAATTATTTTCCTTTTTCAAAATAATTGTGACAGTTTTAAAACCAGCTTTTGTTTAAAAATATGCATTTAAATGTATAATTTCAATGTGACTTGCACAGGTGTGCAGAATTACAAGGGGACAAAACTATTTATATGTTCTTCGGTTCTGGGTGTCTCTTTAATCTAAGTGTTGACATATTTAATTATTTAATTAAGTACATATATTAAAGACTCACCCAAACTGCAGTGTAAAAATGTGATCCATAATCCTTGAAAGTTTGCACAATAGAAATGAAATTTTCTTTTGCTTCATCACATGTCATATTCTTATAAGATTCATGAGCCTAGAATGAAAATAAACTTACATTAATAAATTTAACGGAAGAACAACATACCCAATAAAATATTTGAAGATTCCCGGGCAGAAGAACAAATGGAAAAATAGCATACGTATATCAACACGTTTTGTAATTTGTTTAAATTAATTACAGTATACAATATTATGCTATCTCTAGTGACAATATAATGCTATCTCTAGTGATATCTATGACAATTATTTTTTAATTTAACTTTTGTCTTTTTTAAAAAAATTTATTAATGATAATTTTTTTTATATATATGGGGGGTATAAAGGCAAAGGCAGCAATATCCCTCTGAGGTATTTCTGAGAAGTTTTAAAAACAATCACCACCTCAGTTTTCCTTTTATGTACATCTATAAAAAAAGTTTTTACTTTTAAATATGGACATTGCTGTGTTTGCTATCCGATAGTGGACATTTTTGCTTTTACTTGCTATTTACATGATTGCCATTTTGTTACGTGACACATCCTTAGGGGTTGATTAGTCGTGGATATTGCTGCCTTTGGTTTTTACGCTATGTATGATATTGCTATCTTTACTTTTAATAGTGATTTGGAAATATGATTTTGGAAGTGATAGAGCTAAATTTCTTGTAAAACATCGAGTTCAGTACATTTTAATGTGGTAATCTTCGGTGGCTACATTCAAAACATTTTGGATATATTGCTGCCTGTACCCTCATATTATAATATTTTGAGGTTAGATAGCCAAAAGGGCGTTAGTGATAATTAAGAACTTTACAGGAGAGCGAAATAAAGTTCTGTCAATCTGATTTTGTTTTATTATATTTATTTTTTATTATTAATATTTATTTTATTATTAAACAATTTCCATTTGTGTTATGGATTCACAAATATGGAAAGCTTAATAATAAAAAAAACATTGGCAAAATCAGATTGACAGAACTTTCTTTTGCTTTCCTGTAAGTTCAAAATAATCACTAAAGACCTTTTGGCTTTCTACCCTCGATATGTATAAAAATATATAATTACTGTGCATATGCACTTGTTTCATTAAGATGATGATGTAGGAAAAAATACACGGGAAAGGAATTGGACCCGATCTCATACTCAAACCCCATGAGTTTGAATTTTTTGGATCCAGATCTGTCAGGTCCAAAAAACTAGGATTTTTTCAAACCCTAATTGTTAGTAAAACCAATATGTCTACAAGTAAATACTAGCACTAGCGTATGCTGCAAATAATGATACTGCAGAATACCGATAGGTTGAATTGATCGTGAGATCGTTTTAATCTGAACTGGAGCCTACGAAGAAATAAAAATATACCCGTGGAAGTTATTTTCTGGACTTAAAAAATATCAATATTACTTACTACATATTATTCTTGGCAAATTTTTTAGTCATTTTAAATCGCTGAATCGGTTACGAAAAATATAATATAAAATAATGCTATCTTGGTAAAGAAATGGAACATTCACATTCAAGTCAACTGGAATTGCAGATTTGATGGGTATTCAGAGCACCGAGCAGCGTGAGTGAGAAAAGTATTGCAATTAGTTCAAAATATTGAAATTTCTTTATAAAGGGTACCCTTCGGAGGAGGAGAGCGCTGGGTCTATTAATTATGTCTAAAATACTTTATCCAAACTATGCTGTGAACAAAACTTACTTGTTTCAAAAGAAGTCGAATATCTGTTTCGTTTTCAGAATAAGATCCTTCAGGAAAGTAATGCTCCATGAGGTAATAGTCTCCTGAACTGTGTTCCTGAAAAGTTGACACAATTATTTATTAATGATTCATATATAATTGAAAAGAAATTTTGAGTTAGTTTAGTTAGTTTGCTGCATACATTTTTTTTTTGTAGTTGACAAAAATAAAATAGAAACAAATAAGTGTACATATTTGTATATTATAATACATACACTATAATTTGCATACACTACAAATAATTAATAAATTCAATCTCTACATTAGTGATAATTAAGATACTTATAAAAAAAACAGGCAGTCATTGGTGACTGCCGACAGAAGTGAAAACTTAAAACTATGAAATAATAATTGTAGTAGTATCAAAAATTAAAATTTCATAATTTGTAAATAAAAATCATTAAAATTATTCCCGTTTTCACATGGTTTTAACACTATCGGTACTCCAAGTAACAATTATATACATTTTTATATAGTTTGTTAATTAATCAAAACCTATGATAGGCTGCGCAAGCCCAGTACAAAATATAATATAACTTAATTGACATAATAATAAATATAGATTTATATTATTTATACACAGTATTTGTATGAACATGAATTTCGATGAATACTTTGTTATACTTTCACTGCTGGCCAAGTGCAGCACATCATACTTATAGCTACAGATACACTGTTAACATTAGCATGTCGGTGACGCAAACACATAAGATTTTACCAATCCAAGAATCGTCCAACGCGCTTAATGAAGCTTTTACTTCAAAAAGGTTATTCCGTTTTACAGTATGCAGAACAACCTTTCCTAGGTGGTGAGTTATTAAAAAGCCAATATCTTCCTTCAAGTACTGACAAATTTCATGCGTAAAGATGGTAAATTCTGTAAAATAGTCAACATAATCTTTCTATATTCTGTAGTTTACTCTCAACTTTTTATTAACTATGTTTTATTTCAATAATAACTTTGTACAATTTATATTTGCTCGTAACAAATTGTTTATTTTTCTTTAAGCCAGGAATACAGATTTTTATAGCAATATAGCAAGAGATATTTTTACATACGAAAAATACAGATTTTTATATAGAGGCATTATTCGATATGTGTATAATATGTACATACATATATATCAGGGGCGTGCAGTGGGAACATCGCAGCATGACTTTTACGTAACCAATTATTTGGAAAAAAAATTGGAATACAATACATATTTCGTTATATTTCTATCACAGTTATTATCATAGTATTCATATTTTGATATATCATAAAAATCGGTCGCATAAATATTTGATTTCTATTTTTTTTCCAAAATATACATTTACAAAAAAGTCATGCTTCAATGTTCCCACTGCACGCGCCTGGTATATATATACCTGGATATAAATAAATATCAATGACAGTGTTTCTCAAAAGAGAAATCAATCTAATTTGTTTGATTGATTACGCTTATTACTAGAAAAATTAGCAGAGGTGTGAATATTGTAAGGCATTACCTACTACAAAAACACTTACCCTAAAAGAATATTTTCCAAACTCAGCTTGTAAGGCATATCCCGCAAGTTCTACTAGTTGAGGAAGTTGTAAAGTAATTTGACCCTCCACAACCGATCGCCTAAGTTGAAGGTATACCCAGCCGCGCCACGCCCCGCCTCTGGAAATTATAAAACAATTTATCATACAAGAAGTTTCATAAACATGAAAATTTTATGTAAGGGATTTGAGGTAATTAAGGTTTATCTTCATTAAACTCATAATTTTTTTTGCAAAATTAATGATAAAACCAGGTGGTTTGAAATTGCTTATTTTTTAGTTGAGTAAAATATTAGCAAAATGAAAATATTTGAGACTTTGAAAATATATCATGTTCTATTTTAACAGGTGACGTAAATAACATTACCAAAGTCTATTCTCTCAGTTAAGAATTTAAAGTGTCCTTAAATTCCTGTTCTAATATCCTTAAATTTATCAAAATATACGATATAAGATAACTTCAGCAGCCGTTAAGACTTTAGGGTCACCTCGATGAACACCTTTAGAGTGAATATAAGTACATAAGAGTTTTATGTTTAAATATAGTACATATAATATTTTATATACAATAGGTATTCATATTACATTTTTTTTTCTGGAAACACATCAAAATATAGTGAAAATAAAAAATAAAATAAATTTACTTAAAAATCACTTATCATCTGCTTAAATGCAGTATAAAAGTATCAATGAATTAATTGAAATAATTTACTACAGGTGTTAAAAAAATAAAATTTATTAAATACTTATTGTGAATGCAATTACCTGACAGCCTTCGAGAGATTTGGAGGCATGAAGAACTTTATCCTCAAAAACAAGGTAAACCTTCCACTTTCATCAGGGTAGGACGACTTCTTTGGGCTTTTCTTCTTCACGGAATTCAAGCACCAAATTTCTGGAGCGACTTTCCTTATCTTGTAGTCATCCGGCAGGAACACAAAGTCCCCACCAACTAAGGCAGACAGTCCCAGCATGAAGTTGTGTTCCAAGCGTTCCAGCTGGACTACCGCCTAGGAATGTTTGGATGTTAATAACTTTGTGTGTGTTTATCATTACAATAAATGAAGGTATAGGATAAAATAACTTATATGAGTATCACTCATGAAACTATTAATAGGGGAAAAAAATAATTGTTAAATTTTAAAATGTAGGTTTTATTTGCCTATGAGAATACTATGATCCTCTTCCGAAATATTTAGGAATAAAACTAGACAAAATTCAGTCAAAATGCTTGAGGTTGATTATTGGAGCCATGAGATCATCTCCGATTAATGCATTGCAGGTGGAAACATTGGAGCCCCCTCTCGCAATCAGAAGGCAATATTTAGCTGACAATTTTACTATAAAGTGTTTCAGGGTCCCCAACCACCCTATTCTTGCTATTTCTCAATCCCTTCTTGATCTCACAAAGTCAAGTGCATATTGGAAAGGCAAAACTCCTCCTCTTTTGACTCGGAGCTTCTCCAGATTGGGGAGTTTCATCCCTCGAGTTCAATAAAACCCTGTTCTCCCTATCTACAAATTTCCTTTTTCTAATCACATTTTTTCCCCTAAAGTCATCTCCTTGGGAATTGACAAATTCACTCCTAACCCTAAGAGAATATTTTCTGAAATAATAAATAAAGAATGGTATGGCTGGACTCAAATTTTCACTGACGGATCCAAACTCCAGGCAACCGGCTGCACGGGTGCTGCGTTTTATTGTCCAAATGATGGTATCCAAGGTATATTTCAACTCCCTAAAGAGACATCCATTTTTACTGCTGAGTGCTTGGCAATCCGAGAAGCGCTAAAATCATGTAAACCAAAACAATCAAAGAAGTGCCTTATTCTTTCAGATTCCTTAAGTTCTCTGCTCAAAATTAAATCCAGCCCCTTTCGGCACCCTGATGATCAGATCTGCATGGAAATTCGGAGTATAATTCACGACCTTTCCTTGGATAAATTTGAAATTGTTTTGGCTTGGATTCCGAGTCATGTAGGCATCCCTGGTAATGAAATGGTAGACTCGCTGGCTAAAAATGCAATCTCACAGGGGGATGCCACATTTTCCACTATTCCAGTGAGCGATCTTTTCAATATTACAAGAAACGATGCCGCACTTCAGTGGCAGTCTCATTGGGACCTCACTAAAATGTCAAAAGGTCGACACTACGCCGCTATTCAGCCACTTATCCCATCTCGAGCCTGGTTTCACAGGATCAGATTGAGCAAGAGGGAGACTTCAATGGTTTGCCGAATGCGTCTGGGTCATTGCTCTATCCGCTTACACCTTGCAAAAATTCATGTTCTTAACTCCTCAATCTGTGAGTGTGGACAAGAGGAGGAGGATTTGAACCACTTGTTTTTCAATTGCATTTTAAATGTCGGTACTCAGTCCCTACTCCAGGATCTTGCAGATCTTAATGTCCCTTTCCCTACAAATATCCAGCTCTTGCTTACAGACTGCCGACGGGAAGTATTGAAAGTGTTACTACGATTTTTAGAGAGTAATTGCATTGAGCTGTAATGTTTATGTCGATGACCTATTGACTAGTTTTTGGCAATAACATTCTTTTACTGGGTGACAAGCCATTAAATTAAAAAAAAAAAAAAAAGAATATTGATAGGCAATTCATCACCCCAGTTCTATCTTGTCGTAAGGTCAAAATCCTCATTTTTGACTTATTGTGATGATGTTACTCTACAAATCGCTCCAATCCATTTTATCGTACCTACTTTAGTTTTGTTGGTACAGAAATCCATTTTGTCATACATGCTGAAATATCCATTATTGATCAGTTCTATATTGTCATATGTATTATCAACTCCATTTAATCTTATGTTCATAAGAAAATTACAAAAAAATGTTAGTTCTATTGAATTACAGTGCTGGTAGTGATGGGCAATCCTTTGTTCCATAAACTCAAGTAAAGCAATTGAGATAAGAACAAAATGATATATGTACCTACTTAATATTAAGTATAAGACGAACATGGATTCAACATCATTCGTAGATAATAAATTTTAAAAAACACATCTTAGACGTGGAAAGCCTTAAAATTTTGCATTATTTTATGATGCGCGTCTTTGAAGGCTTTAACTGAGGAAAAACAATGTAATCTTGCATCAATGCTTTCATACATGCCACCGGTTAATAAAATATTTTTCGAAAATATACATAAAAATCATTGATTTTTCTTTAATTACAATTTTTTATTTAGTATTTCTTTATTATTTTATTACATGGCAACACTGTTCTGCCATCAGAGGGTGCTGCGGTGCAAGCGGAAGGCGGGAAAAGAGGAAGCAGATGAGGCGGAACGCCATTTTTGAACGGGCCTTTTACTTGTGAATAACTTTTCATTTTATAATTTTATTATTACCCCAGTAAATAGTTTCTCTGGTCTTGTAAATAAAAATTTATTGTATTATTCAAATGAAGTAATAAAAAAAAATAGAATATTATAAATATTTTTTTTATTAACGTAATAAAAAAATATAATATATTTACTCGGAAAACAATAATATTGTTTCCTTACTTACTTACCATCACGCCGTTTCTTCATGGGGGTAATCAGAGAGGATAGAGCGCCACACTCTTCTGTCCTGACATACAACTCTCGCCTCATCCACATTCATACATCTTCGCATGCAAGCTCGCCGGTTGTGAGGTTTCTAACGGGATATTGTTTCCTGTAGTTGGAAAATCAATTTCAAACTTTGAATGCGTTTTTTCTCAAAACTGTTGTTTTGACTTTACGATAAGATAGAACTGGGGTGACGAATTGACAATTGTCAGGAAGATAACAACATTTTCATACAGTATAAAACCATATTGGTTTTATCCTGTATGATCTTTATCTGAATCTGTACGGTTTAATCCAGTATCCTCCTATACAGAGCTCAAGAGGATCGCCGGAGACCGAGCAGAATGGAGAAGGAGTTGTGCTTTGCTGCAAACCAATCCCACGGATTGAAACCCAGGAAGGATGGAAGGTTACAAAGTTAGGTATAGGTACCTACATAATAATCAGTGGCGTGCAGCGCATACAAGCAAAAAAGCTGTGCATTAGTAAAGATTCTGGGAAGAAATATTAATTAAATAATCCTTATCTTAAGAAAAATTTGATTTAAAATTCTAGCCGTAATTCGTCCTATGTCTAGAAGTTTTATTTCTGACTTTTCTGTACCTAACTGCATGTTAATTCTTAATTTATCTCACTTGTTTGCGCCCAACAAATTTGTTCCATAGATCCATTCAAGTCGAGAAAAAACTCGTCCTGAACCGTGTATTTTTACTTAGTTCTATGCTGAGAGTTTTGTGCAATAGACAAGTAAATTTTTCATGGAATAGCGTGTTTCTTCGAAAGGTCCTATGCCAGGTGAAAACTACGCGCACGTCATTGCAGAAATGTTATTTTTTACAAATTCCACCCAAAACTTTTTGTGTGAATTTAATTTGTCATTTCTATGGTGAATGTAAATACCATCTCTCATATCATGATTATTTACGATATTGCCATCGATGATATCATAAAATGTTTTATTTATTTTTGTGAAAATAAACTTATATCTGAAATTATCGTCTTGGAAATATATTGCAAATTTTTGCCGTATTACGTATACATAAAATATTTATTTATTTTGAAAATATTGTTTACAATAATTATTTTATAGTGCAGTTATTTTTGTGGATTGAAGCTACTCAAAATAGTTCATTATATACAGTTAATTTTTTTAAAAATGTATATACCCTTATAGGTATATGCGAATATATATATTTTTTAATATAGGTATATAGTCGGTCACAAGTTTATACCCACTGCACTCCACTGATAATAATAATATTATTATGTAGGTACCTATACCTAATAATAATAATATTATTATTATGATGTAGGTTTGTTTGCAAAACAACCAGTAGGTAAGTACCTAATATATGACAACCCACAAGATTGTACATGAAATCTTAAAATAATATATTAGGTCCTTACATATGAAATTGGGGTTTTGCCGTACTGGCAAATTTGATCTCAAATATCTTCTCTTTGGTTAGGAATTCCAAATCCAAATTTATACAGCTATTTACTCATGTATTTGTGTTTTGAAAATTATAATTCATTTGTTTTTTCCTCAATTGTTTTTTTCTTTGCGTCACTCAGTTTACAAAATGAAAAACTTGAAATATCGCGTTATTTACGAGTACGAGTTCCACCGTGGCACCAGTGCTGCAGAAACGGCTCGAAGGATTAATGATGTGTATGGCGACGGTGCCGCAAAAGAAAACACAGTGCGTTTTTGGTTCCACCGTTTTCGTTCTGGAAATTTCGACCTGCAGAACAAGCCCCGTGGACGGCCGGAGACCAAAGTTGATAATGAAGAATTGAAGGCTATTGTGGAAGCGGATCCATCGCAAACCACATCCGATTTAGCTGCAGGCTGCGGTGTTAGTGATAAAACTGTTTTAATCCACTTGAAGCAAATTGGTAAGGTGAAAAAGCTTGAAAGGTGGGTACCTCACGAATTGAGTGAAGCAAATCAACAAACGCGCGTTGACTGCTGCGTTGCATTACTCAACCGGCACAATAATGACGGGATTTTAAATCGAATCATTACCTGTGATGAAAAGTGGATCCTGTACGATAATCGGAAGCGCTCATTGCAATGGCTGAACCCTGCCAAACCAGCCAAACCATGCCCCAAGCGAAAATTGACTCCAAAAAAGTTACTTGTGAGCGTTTGGTGGACTAGTGCTGGTGTCGTTCACCACAGCTTTCTTAAATCTGGCCAGACGATTACGGCAGATGTCTGTTGTCAGCAACTGCAAACCATGATTGAAAAGCTAGCTGCTAAACAACCGAGGCTGGTTAATCGCTCTCGGCCACTGTTGCTTCATGATAACGCTAGACCACACACTGCACAGCAGACAGCTACCAAATTAGAGGAGCTTCAATTGGAATGTCTAAGACATCCACCGTACTCTCCGGACCTTGCCCCAACAGATTACAATTTTTTTCGAAATTTGGATAACTTCTTGCAAAGGAAAGAATTCAACTTCGATGGGGCAGTCCAAACCGCCTTCAAAGATTTTATTGATTCCCGTCCGAATGGTTTTTTTAGTGAAGGGATCGATGAACTACCTATGAGATGGCAAAAGTGCATAGATAGCAATGGTACATTCATTGATTAAATAAATATATTATAATAAAAAAAATCGGCTTTATGTTCCTCCCATACTAAACGTCAATTTCATATGTAAAGACCTAATATAAGGGGTATCAAGGAACATAGGTAAAAATAATATGGAGGGAAATAATATGGAAATAATAATATGGAATACAGCTAGCAAACTAATGTGTAATTTTATATTTGTAATAACGATTTAATCCTTTAATGCTTTTTTTTTAAATTATTTTAACTTTTTTTTTTTTTTAACTATAATAACATTTTTTATAATAACTATAATAATTTTTTTTAACTATAATAACATTTTTTGTGAAAGTACAAAAAATACATTGTATCCTCATTTTCATATCATCCTGAAGAAATTTCGATGTCACATAATAACTAATACTAACGATGTTTCGATGAGGAACTCCACCTTAAGAACTCGCGCTGTATAAAATCAAGAAATCACAGAATAAAGTCAAACGATAAAGTAATAAATAAACTAATTAAATAGCAATTGAGGGCGTAAAAAGTTCAGCCGCTGAAATGAATTCATTTAGCGGAGTCTCAGCCCTAATTGCTCCTGCGCCGAGCCCGGGTCGCGGACATAAAAAGCATTTTAATGCGTATTTTATTTTTTAAAAACATTTTCGAAATACTCGCCTGGAATACTTGACCGGCTGTCGCCGTGGGGGGGTCGCAGGCCACATCGATCCTCTGCCCGCTCAGCAGCACGACCACCGCCACGCGCTTCTCTCCTGGTAGCTGGAGCGAGGAAGCGCCCATCAGCCCGCACCGAGGGTGGGAAGATTCGGAAACAATGGACCATTAGCGAACTTTCAATCGACCGATGACTCTTACAAAGCAGTTGAGCAAAGGGTGGCCAATTTGAATAAGTATCAAAGTTTTTCGGCACGATTAATTATCGATTAAAACAAATGAGATAAATCACTTAGAAAGATATAAAGAAACAATCTATTATCGAAATAATGTAGCTACCCATCATTGTGAACCCCTGAATTGCAGGTATATTTATTTTTACGGTACGAAAAACCATAAAACCAAAAAGGAAAAAAACATATTTTGTTATTAAAAAATTTGATTTTGAGATAAACTTGTGGTAACAGCTTTTATTTCCTAAACGAAAATGATATAATTGATATTTGATAGGACATTGAAATTACTTCTTGCTGAATAACAGTTGTTTAATAATAAGATTTATTTGAAATATTCGTATTTGCTTTTAGATATCTACTATATTGTGTTTATTTTTATATTATTCATATTTCCTTTTAGATAATAACAATAAAAAAAGATAATTTTTATAACCCCATTTTCGTAAAATCAGGGACGCACATGTCCTATGTATTCACTACCTGATATGAATATAGTTAACAACACGTGTTCTTCAATAACTGCAAAATATCTTTATGGTAACATTATTTATATCAATAAAAAGAAATCACTTTGTATATAACCACTATTGAATTATCAACATGTTTCGGGGTCAATGGCCCCTTCACCAGGATACAACGTTTACTAAAAATTAAAAATAGAGTGTATAGACATTAACAAAAACAAAAAATAAATAGGAGTTGAATAAACAATTAAGAAGTAATATGTGAATACACAAATAATTTGGTGGTTTGTTCTTACATAATCGTAGTAGAAATTATTTCTTGAAGGCGTTGAATAGAATCTTACGTTACTCAAAATCGACCCAAACTTTTTATATAAAAATAAACATAATGCTTAAGAATAGAAAATACTCGTTCTCTTTAATGTTTGAGTTGCATAAATGTAATAAGTGTATGCTCTGTGTGACAAAAATGAGTAAAGAATTTGTACCTAATTAACTTAACATAAATAAAAAAATTTAATACTCTCTCGTACATACAAAAACTGAATGGAACAATACGGTCACGCAGTCGGTTTTGATACTACAAAATAATAAAAAACGCTTGTCAATGACACGTGTTATTCAATGCGGATACTGATTGATAAACGAATAATATGACGCGTGAAATGTAAAACCACTACAAATGTACAAGGTGTTTCCATAATTGCGGAAAATTGTGAATTAAATAAATGATTTCGGATTAATCAAACGTAATGATTTCGTCAAACATAATCAAGAGCTTGCCTCTTTTTTGGAAAGATACAGCGAAAAACGAAATGTATTTTTAGTTTAATATATACCATAACTCAACACATTCTGTAACCAATATATGTATATGAATAAAAAAATAAATAATAATTTCGCTGTCTGTCCGTCCGTCAGTCTGTCTGTCCCGGTAACTTTGTGTAACGTCCGTAATTCCGATCGAATTAAAAAAAACTCAAAAAAACAAATTAAACGGCCGTAGGTGGGGCATGAACCCCGGGCCACCAAAGCCGAACCAGCTTCACATATAAGACTTAGCAAAGACGCGAGACAATGTTCCGTCTTTTTTGATACAGCTAGTGCATTTATATATAGTTTTTACAAGGTTATTCTCCATTTCACACATTCTCTGTATCCCTTTACCCTATTTTCTGTCACGAACAAGATGTTAAGAGCGATGTATTTCGATTAAAATGATAACTCCCGTGTGTGCAGATATAAAATGGGATCTAATGGCTGAGTAGACAGAGTTTCCTGTGTGGGGCGATATAATACAGAATCTATGTAGTAGAATGTAGGATATCCAGTCTGTGTAAATATAAGATGGAATCTCCAGTCAGGCTACAGAATATAGGATAAGATTTTATCTGCGATTTAACAAAAAATTGAATCTCTATGAAATCTATCAATATCTATGAAAGTTAATTAAATAAATTATTAATATATATATTTAATTTAAAAAAACGAAGAGATTATGATATTACATCTTGTAGTAAATAAACAAAATTATTATTTACAGCTAAATTTTCGTAACAATAATTTACTTTGCAAAAATAAATAAAGTAAATTATTTCATCTGAATTTATATATAACTATTATAATATTTTAACTGATGTATAAATAGCAGGTAAGGATATATTTATGTGTGAATGTATATATTATACAGAGTAATTTGGAAAAAAATAATAACGTCGCAGGACTATACTCCTGCCTCGATTATGAGTCGAAAATGTTCCAGCAATCATATATCAATCATCAATAGTTATTGAGATATGTGACATCAAAGTTTGCATTTTTTCTCAATATTTCTGACTTATTTTTTATAAAACATTGGACTATCATTACAGTAACTTATATCGAATATGAAAAATTCATTCCCTTTAATACAAGTGAAATAAAATTATAAAAACTTTCGAATTCCAATTGAAAAACATCCCAATTGGAATTTCGGCAGTGTTTTTATATTGAAACAAATGAATTTTTCGTAATCAATATAAGCTACTGTAATGGTACTTCAACGTTTTATAAAAAAATAAGTCAGAAATATTGAAAAACGTGCAAACATTGATATTACGTAACTTCATTACTGTTGATATTAAGTCATGGCTGCTTCAACATTTTCGACTCATAATCAAAGCAGGAATATAGTCTTGCGAGGTTATTAATGTTTTCCAAATAACCCTGTATATATTAATATGGCTGTATGTGTGTCCTTGTGAATGTACGTAAAATAATATGCATGTATGTGCCTGTATATGCATGTATGGATGTATACATATTTTATTGCATACAATAAAAAAGTTTATACGGACGACACTCAGTAACGTACCCTGGGATAAGTTGAGTATAACAAATATAATAATAACAATAAATAATAATGAATTAAAAAATATCCTTTAATAATTTTAGCTGTAAATAAATAAAAAATTAATCATATTTCATATTCGACATCACCAATGATTCTGCCAATGGGAACAATTTAATGGTAATTTCAAAAATAGTGCATAGTCAACAGAATTCCTCGATTTTTTATAATTTACGCCGGCCATCCTGTAATTATTCCGTGCAATGAAAATCCATCATTCCGTAAAATGAAAATCCACCCGAGTAATATATTCCCGTGCGTACAATATTTCATTCAACGCCAATCTGAAAAATTCAATCATGCATCAGAATTCACACCACAAAAGCAATTAATGCCAGAATGCTCCCAAACAAATAATTCCAGAGATTCCGGTCGGGCGTCACACATTGTGCGTTACTATTTCACGGGCAAATACTGTTGGTGGAAAATGTGCAAAAAGGCGAACATTCTAGTGGGGGGAGAAACCATTGGAAATGGCTCTGACAGAATTTTACCGTTAAAAATAACGATTCCAGATTATGTGGTGATTACAACCCTGGAAAATATTTACACGATATTTTAAGTATCGTCATTGAGATTACTGAAATTATCAGGCTATTAAAAAGACTGCGTCAATTATGTTCAGTGAACAAAAAATGTTGTTAAAAATGTATGCTGGTCTACAAAAGTAATTAAAAAAATGAAAATAATTTTCAGGCGTACTCTAATATATATGTTAAATAATTCGGAAGAATAGATATCATATACAGGGTGTAACAGAGCTAGTCCACAATACTTAACAGGTGGATTCCTGAATTGATTATGAGCCGAAAATGTTCATGCAACCATGACCTAATATCAATAGTTAAGGAGATATGGGACATCAAAGTTTGCATTTTTTTTTCAATATTTCCGACTTATTTTTTGCAAAACGTTGGACTGTCGTTACAGTAACTTAATCTAATATGAAAAATTCATTATCTTTAATGCAAGTCAAATAAAATGACGAAAACCTTCCAATTCAAATTGGAATTTTTTCAGGGTTTTTATTATTTTATTTAACTTTTATTGAAATGAATGAATTTTTCGTAATCGATATAGGGGTACTGTAATGATTATTCAACGTTTTGTACAAAATATGACAGAAATATTGAAAAAAAATCAAACTTTGATATTGTATAACTCCATAACTATTGATATTAGGTCATGGTTGCTTGAAAATTTTAGACTCATTATCAAGATAGGAATCCACCTGTAAAGTATTGTGGACTTGCTCTGTTACGCCCTGTATACATTAAAAAGAAAATTTTAGTATTTCACATTAAAAATATAGAGTTATCATTACCAGCTGCAAAATCTATGTATACTGTGTTATGGGAAGGACCATAGATGTCTCTAGCATATTGTCCATTTGAATATATGAAAGAAACTGATTTTGAACATATATACAACATTAATTTTTTTTATTAAATGTGGATGTTCTTACGGAGGAATTGGTGAACGTTGCATTATGTAAAATTATCACTTAAGCCAGCTCATACAGGAAATAAGCCCTGGGATACCCTATGAAGACTTCCGTACATGTCTCCCATTCATCTCTGTGAGACTTCTATAATTAATCGTATTTTAAAAAACTGAATGTTATATTTTTTATGAAATGAAGCTGTGTGGCAATTTAAGAAATTAAAAAAAAACAAATGTTCCTTTTATTGAATTTATTTTTAAGTTTATTTTTAATATTACTGTCCACAAAAACCAATATTCGACACTGACAGATTATATTATCCGATAAAAATGGAATGGACATCTGCTGAATAAATAAATCCCAAAGCGACTTCAGCACTTACGATGTGCTTTCTACAGACGACTTCTAAAAATAAACTGAATTGACAGTATGAAGATCTGTAAGAAAAATAATTGCATGTAATAATAAAAATTTCAATATTTTGAACATTTCACGAGACATCCAGAAAAATACTAGATGCTTAATCTCTCAATTTAAGGCAAAAATGCAAGCACAAGAAGTCCCGAAAGACGAAGGCTATCCAGGCCGAAAAATTGTTTAGGGAGATCCAAACAATAAAAGAAGATAATTTTAAATATAAATTAAATTCATGATATGTTATAGATGTCTGATAGAAAGCGAAGATAGCGAAGGTATTTCAGGGCTTACGATCTATCGTACGGCTGGTTTAAGTGATCATTTTACACAATGTAAGGTTCACCAATTCCACCCATGAATGACTACCACATCTATAACTTTTTTTGAAGTAGTATATATGTACGTTATACGTGTGCGTTCTATTTACGAACTCTGTGGTCCATCTGTGATATTCCCCGTAAACCAATATAGATTTCGCCATTGGTAATGGAAAGTCCAGTGGGCATGAGACTGGATCTCGCGCCGAGGGTTCCGGGTTCGATTCCCGGTGAGGTCACGATTAATCTATATGATTTACTCAAGCCTGGGTGTTTTGAGATGTGTTTCGCTTCTGTTATTTGGCCTCGGCCTGTTGAAGCGTAAAAAAAAAATATTTTTTTTGACTAGAGTTTGAAGTAATATTCTTTTTATACGTATATGGCATTCATTCGAATTTTTAAAATGTAGGTACACTAAAATACGCCTGAAAATTATTAAAAATTTAAACTTCTTTTTATAAGAATTATAGAAGTCTGATTTTTATTTTTATTTAATTTTATTAGAATATTATGAATATGTTCAGAATATTATGAGTATGCTTAAATATTTCAAGAATACATATTACTAGAATTTATCCCAGAGAAAACATCATTAATCAAAATATTGTAATTTACTATTCACAAGAGCAGAATTGAAAGCGTCCAATAAAGATTTAAGTACCTTATCTCTCGCTCTTTTCGATCTCATGTTGGCAATGAATACGCTGAAAAGTTCTTTTAACATACAGAAATTAACAGCCGTAGAAATATAGCGGACTCTGTAATGCTACTTATTTAAAATTGCACACAACTTAGTTGATACTCCTGATCTTCTTCAACGTAGGTATATAATTTCATATCCCAAATCGTAACAGTAGACAGTCACCTACTTTTCGTCTCCCTCCTTGCAAGACCAACTCTAAACAAAACTCATGCATCCACAGATTTACAAATCCATTTTATTTCAATTACAACCACATTGGTATTTTTAACTCGACTATTCGGGACATTAAAAGAAAATTAATTTCACAACCGCACCCTAACTAGTTCACTCAATTTATATTTCCATATAATCCCATCCTTTTTTCCTTTATCCTAATCCCACATCCAGCTCCGCCCTTTCCACCTCTTCTCAATATATATTGAAACTATAAATTACTTCGTATTGTCATTATCTGCTAATATCATTAAGTGAAAAGTTGGCATAATTAACTATTTATTATCTCTTGTATGCTAATTTAAGATTTGCTGTTAACTTATCCTAAATAAATGATGTCTCGTAGAGACGAAGCTATTTATATGAGAAAATATGTGACAAGTGGTGAGAAATATATATTATATCTTGATTAATGATGTTCCCTCTGGGGATAAAATCTAGTATGGTTTTCTTTTGAAACTTTTTGAACATAATATAAATATTCTGAATAAATTTAGTTCTCTAGCTGTATAAATCTATTTTACCTTACGTCCCAGGGCTAACATCATTTAGAAAGTACCTACCCTTATTCAAATATTTACGTTATCGATTTCAGAGGAAGCTGTAACGTTTAATTCCGAAATTAATCCCGCCATCTAAGGAAGTAATTATTGAAAAATAATTTAAGGATAATGTTGATTTATTTCCAAATCAATCCCGGAGGCTGCGAGGGGTAATTACAGCTGCTGCCCCTTCCCACCCCTGCCCTGTGTGGAGCCACCCATGTGTATGCTGACGAATTTCAATGTGTAAAATGTGAAAGTTTTTATTGCCGAGGCTACATCATAGTTTCGTTTTATTCCGGCCAAGAGAAAAAGCGCGAGAGACATCAATCTCTGCCACGCGAGATGAAATCTTGTATTTATTTCAAAAATGTCCTCTAAATAACCGATCAAAAGGAAATCAATCACTCTTACATACACATTATTGTCTATTTGGATACATGTCAAATATAAATACAGTCTAGGCAAGATGGATTTATTGGGATGTAATAATACACAGCATGTCGAGGAAAGATTTAGAATACGCATGTGAAATCGAAATGTTTCCCGATAAAACGTCTTGGTAAATATTAATGTAGCATTATTTTTAAAGTTTTCGTACTTGGGGAGCCTTTAGAGAAAATATAAAGAAGATTGATACAGTCCGCTAAAGCTACCCTCAGTAATGTATTTTGTCATGTAGGTATGTAATATAATACATACTATAGCTGTTACTGTAGCTGTGAGGCATGCGACATACGATATTTATAAATATCGTCAGTTTCCACGTGAAAACTTTTGATTCCTGGTTTTAAACACAGAGTATAAAATTGTACAGAGATGAAATAAACTCCTTCTTTAGGCGAGGAGATTCGAACACAGCTGTAGTATGTCCCCTCTCGCCTATATTAAAGACACATTTATAATGCAGTTAAAGTATTAATTCTTGTATAATGAATTCCTCTAGTGAACAATACGTATTTTTACAACAGACATTTTTTTCACTCTTTTTTGTAATAAAGCACATTTTATTCACTTAGATATTACTTATACTTTTTAAGTAAACTTAAGAGTAGAAGCATACTTTTTAAGATTATTTAGTTCGACCTCTTAATGATTATTTGGAAATTTACAAGCTCGTAGTAATTTTTGAAACAAGTTGAATATATTGGAACCAACCGTGGAACCAGATCGTGTACAAAGTTCATCTCTATACAGGGTTATTTGTAAAACATTAATAATTCTACAAAAAATATGTCAGAAATATTGAAAAAAAAAGCAAACTTTGATGTCGCATATCTTCTTAACTATTGATATATGGTCATAATAGCTCGAAAATTTTAGACTCATAATCAAGGCAGGAGTATAGTCCTGCGAGGTTATTAATGTTTTCCATATAACCCTATATATTTTGGTGGTCTACGGTTTTATCACATTTTGATTTAACAAAAGTTTACGGTACAGTACAAGTCAAGCGGTAAGACACTTGTGATGAATTTAACCTGCCACCCTATTACAAGAAATAAGAAATAAAATAATAATTATATCGAATATCTCCAAAAGAACTATTTAAGATTAATTTATTACTTGTGTTGTGAGAGTCACGACTGCGCCACTGACGACAGGACGTCGATTCAAAAAAATAATAATATTATTCGTATTGGAGAAAAGTTTCACTACACCCATGGTAGATAGACTCGTAAATAGGTGTTGGCTCGTGATAGGCCTGATTTGAAAACATGATAGAAATTAACCAATGAGATCTTTGGTGGAGGGGGAAGCTTCGAGAAGGAATTTCCGATGAAAAAAGTTTATATGTAGGTGTTGGAGCGTTAACTCGAGAGTTTTTTTGGAGGGTTTTCAACCGATAGGCCACGCTGGTTTCGTTTGTTTCGCGCGTTTTTACGGTATCTGAGATATAATTTCCAAAGCAATTTGTTTCGGTGTTTGACAATCAGTTACGAAAGCATCCAAATTCATCGCTGTTATAGTGTCAAATTGTCAGTATTAAAATATAGGAGTATTACAAATGCCTGCGCTTTGCCGCGTTTTCGAAAGATAAACGAAATTTTAGCTGTTATGACGCCATCGTACAAGCGTCGATATAGAGTGAAATAATTAACGTCTGGTTTATAGTCGAAATTTAGGGATGCGTTACTTAGTCTTGTGCTTCGATTATTTTAAAATCATTTTTGAATTTAAATCGGGATCTCATTATTGGAATAAAAACAGTTAGGATTCTTTTAAATGTATTTATAACCATCGAGAGAAAGAAGAGATATGTGCCAAATGGGAAGCTGGAGGAACAAGATTCACACTTATGCAGAGTCTGGAGGAAGGGCCTTCTGAGCTACGGATTCAAGCCACTACAAGATTTCAGGATGAGTACCTTTTAGTCTATATAATAGTATTGTTAAACTGTTTCTAAATGTTCTAAAATTCTTCTAAAGCAAGTTTATCTACAGTTAATATCGAAGTAGGCAGTATTTTTTTAGGAAAGATACATATTTAATTTCATTAAGTTTAATTCAAATCAATTGAAAGGGGATTTAAAATATAGTCGGATTTGGTTGTTTTGAGATTGCGTCGTTCAACCCCTGGGAGATAGAATAATCCATATATATTGATTTCGAGTACCAAAATTATGACGATATTTTAGATTCATTATAAATAATGCAGTTAGGATTGAAATAACATGACTCGTCTTGCGATGGCATCGTTCAGTTTTGGTAGAAGCAAGCATGGAGTATAAAGACCATGATATACGTCGGAAAATGGGTTTATAAGTAAGGGTTTATTCCCATAAGGGACCACTGCTCGAAATAACTCATTGGCTAAGACGTTTGGTCCGAAGTCTGTGTTGTTGACCCCTGGAATTAGTTCGGCGTGATTTTTGATGGATCATGGAGTGGAGAAAGATAAGAACCAATCCATTTTAATCCCATTAGACGTAATTCAAATCATTTGAACGCAAGAGAGGAAGCGAATGAAGTGGGTTGATTGTTTTGGGTTTGCCACGCTTCTTGCCAAGGAGACGTTCAATCATGAGGACAAAAATCTATAATTACGTGCATATTCTCTATATATAAAGAAGTAGTTCTAACTAGGGAATTTCAAAAAGTACAGATGGGTCATTCCTCAATGGGTCGACATTACGCTTATACTTGATTGAAGGAAGTAACTTCTAGGTGAGAGCGCTGTGATTGCGAAATAATTCATTCTGACTTATATGAACGGGAGGGAGAGAAAGTGAATCGGGATATTAATTATGCGCAACCGATTCAGGATACACCCCTGAATATTGCGATTTCGTTCGGACGTTAAATTTTGCTTCAACGATATTTGAAATAAAGTATTCACGTTATCTACACGAATTATTTTTCTCAGATAACTCGTTTAATTAGTATAAATATAGTCACATGGTCATAGGAGGTTGGTGAGGTAGATTTATTCACTACGTTTTGGATATCTATGAATGTATTGACACATGGTTAATATATTCTGTTCCATGTTCCATTGGTTAAACATACTTGTCTTCATTCTACGAGGAGGAATTCACATTTTCAATTACCAAGAAATTATCTTTATACTCCACAGAGGATAAATTGCAATAATCAGCTTTAAACTAATAACCAACATTCTTTTAGACGCAAGGACCCCTAAAAAGAATTAGATGCCACTATTAATATCTTCCAAATTAATCTTTAGACGCAAGTGATCCCTAAAGTTTTGGTATACCTTAGATTTACATTTTCTTCGGAATGCTGACGATTTGTCGAGGCAATGGAACATACTACGTGACTATATCAAGATTTAGCTTCGGATTGTTTATCAAGGTAAAGGAAACGCCAGAGAAAATGTATAGAAGGAAGTTTTTCATGGCCATAAAAGGGGCGGGCCGATGGGGCCCCTTTAGCGCGGAAACCGAGGATATGTCATTACCCACGGACATCAATCCTCCTTTCCATAGATTCATTTTTAAACTTGTTAAATAAATTCCTAACGAGGAAAGTGAAGTACTGTTAGCGACAGACACCGCATACTCGGAAGTAGACCTATTTTCAAATTATTAGACTCTTGGTTTGCAGATAAATACAGTTTCTACCAAGATAATCAATCCAGAGGCGAATCACTGAAACATTATGTGTTTCTGTGTTTTTATGTGTGTTGTACTGATTATGTGTTTTTCTCCAAACTATAAATTGTATATAGAAGCAGCCAACAAAAGTAAGCAAATTTAAAAACAAAATGATATGTAAATGTGCTTTTTCGTTCAGATATTATACGTTTCTGTTATGGTTAGTTATTCCAGTAAATGGAAACTCTAAACAATAAATTTTATACGTATTGTAGTCAAGTCCGAGTTAAAATTATAAGTATATTATTATCTTTGTATGTGTAAATATAGAATTTCCAACACGTTTTCTGAAATATTTGGGTTGCCATGTGCGTCACAATAGGGGGGGAGTTATAGACTAAAGACGATATCACGAGCCAATAACTTCGACGTTTCTATAGTAATTGAGTGAGAGTATAGTGATTTATTTATTTATAAATTAGAAAAAAAACGACATCATGAGCCATTTAATAAATAATCTAGTATAGAGACATATCCTGGTAAACTAGGATAAAAGCCATTAGGTAGTATTTGCATTTAGAATGAAACTTGCGAGAACTTAATAGGATTTTGATATTAATTAAACATCGATAAGAAGCATTTCGATCGCATCGCGTTCTTACAAAATAATCCTTTCAGTTCATTCAAAACCGGTAATTCTAACCTTTTATCTACGTAGAGATACTAATAGGTTATTATCTATTTTATAATGTGTAATTCGGAACAGTACGATCGAGATCAGTAAGAGTATTTTAGTTTGCGTATCTGAATTAGAACTTATATTAGATGGTTTATTAATTTTGGTTAGATTAAAAAAAAAAATTAGTTGGTAGCTTCGGTTCGGTGAGCCAAGGCTCAACCACATTATACACGACTAGGTCAGGTTCTTCACACACTCAATATTAAAAAATAATTAAAAAGACATACATATAAAAAAAAATAGTAACTACTTAATAGACATATAAAAAATATAGTAACTACATCAATTTACAATAGTGTTATAGTGAATTTATAGATATATTTTTTTAAATTTTTTTAATGTTTAAAATATATATTTTTTTATTAAAATAAATTTAATTTTAAAGTTTCGTTCTTAAAAAGGCTTTACAAATGTGTGTACCCCGATTCTCAATATTCTAAAGCATCCGATAAAGTATAAAATAGTGTCTCACCGTTGCGGATGGAATATCCAGCCGCTTGCTGGGGTGGGCCGCCCTCACGATGAACTCGGGCCCCACGCACCCCTCGCCGCCCTTCCCCGCGGGGCCCACCCTGTAGAGCCTGGACGCCGCCCTCTGCACCGGCTGCCTGCGGACCCTCAGCCTGCTGGCCGCTGCCCTCCTCACATTCTGCTCCTTCTTCGAAGGGTTCCCTTCGAAACGCCCCGGAACAGCCCTCTCGGCCGCGTTACCATCCGGCCATCCCTGGCCGGACGGATCTTCGACCCCGACAAAAGGTTTCTCCAAATTTCTTTCCGCTCTTCGCTGCACAGCTTCCCTTCTGCCGATCTCTTCCAATCTGGATTGTATCGCGAGTTGCCTCGATCTCCTAGTGTCGAAGTCGTCGGACTCGACCCGAGTGCTCGAGACGAGATCTATGGAAGAGAACGCGCCGGTCAACCCGCCTTTCCCGGCGACGGCGTCGCTGCCGGCCGAAGGTCTGCGCAGATCGAAGACGCTGGCCGTTAGGAGTTGTCGTTGCGGGAATGACCTCTGAGGAGCCAGGGCGCGGTGCGGGCGCGAGGCGGAGGGCTGCCTGCGGACCTGCAGCGGCGGCTCCGTGTTGGTGCTGGCCTCCCTGGTGGGGCGGCGCGGGGGCGGGGCTAGCGGGCGGGGGGCGGGGCCGGCGCCCTCGGCGGCCGAGCCCGCGGAGCAGGAGCTGCGACCCGAGTCAGCATCGCTGAAAAAAAGTACGCGTTAAAAATACGAAAAGGGAATCTAATAATAAAAATTTATTAAATAAAATTTATATTGCGCAAACAGGTATAAAGGTTTATTTAAATATACATTTGTAAGACATATGGGCGAGGAAATAATGGTTTAGAAAATATATGAGGCGAGTGTTAAATGCAGCAGGAACAGGGGGCTACGCTAAAGACCCGGCACGATCAGATACTACAAATATTGGAGGATGGCCATGTTAAAAGCCTCAATATCCGTAGAGCGTGCAAGAAGATATGTGAATGTAGCCGAAGCAAAAGTGGTGCGCCAAGATAGAAGAATATGGCATTCTATCCTCTCTGCCTACCCCTGCGAGGACACAGCGTGATGGTTAGTCAGTTATTTGTTTTAATATTAGAATAAAATAACACCTAAGATGCTTAAATGATAATAATTTCTCAGAATTCTCGAGCTATTTGGAGAGAGGCCACAATTAAAAAAAGGAAACGGCATCGAAATTTTACATAAATATAATAAATACATCTACATCAAATCTAATGTAATAAACAATCGATTAAATTTAACAAATAGATAATTATTTAATATATTCTCCGTTTCAATGTCTCACTGTCACACTCAACCCCTCTCCTCCACCACGAATGAGGTCAAATCCCCTCCCAACACTTGACTCTTTTACAAATATAGTCTATGGAATGTATTGAGTATCCGCCCTGATGAAGATACAGTACGGTATAGAAAAGTATAGACGTTTAAAAAAAATCAGTGTGGTTTATACAAAGTTTATTAGTTTACTCAAATTAAAAAAAATAGTTGGTACAGTTTTGAAATCAATGTAAATATGATCGCTATTCCTGTTTTTCCTTTGAGCAAAATGTAATACATTTTAAAAGGGGATATGCAGCCACTGCCGCTAGCAATATATGTTGCTAAAACTGAAGCGAAATTCTTAATAAGACACGCAGTGTTGGCCTGTGTGCGAGCGAGAATATAAAATAATAATACGCGCGTATATAGAATGAAGACGCTTATGAAGGTATTTTAATATATTTTATATATAATATCATAATGTCCTTTTGAAAACAGTGTGATGCATTACAATGAAGTATCGATTCTATTTAAAATATATATACCTTTTTATAATATATATGATACCTTTTTGTTCGGAAATTAAATTTTTCCATTTCTGTAATCAATTTATTTTTCTTTAGAAATATCCTTCTGCTCATTAATATTGTTCTTCATAGACAAAATATAAGCTATAACATTTTAAGGCTGTGCTTAAAATTAGAGGCAAGGTGATATGTTTTTTAAACAAAGCCAAAAATTGCTGCTCAAATTCGGTGTTCATATAAAAAAAATATTATATTTTTAACGTGTACATTATCAAAAGGTATTTATGACTATGATATATAGTGCTGGTGTGATATTTAAGTAAAATGTTAAATATTTTATATCAATTATTATAATAAAATGTACCTACAATAATTATTGTAATTGATACGCTGTTGGAGTTACCGCATAAGTGTAGAGTGCATGAATTTCACGATCAATAAATTATATCCCGTAACACTTAACAGTCACGGAAGTATAAAGATATAAATTAAGATATTTTACAGAAGTCTCACAGAGATGACGCTATTTATTTAGGAAAGTAGGTACGGAAATCTTTGGGTGTTTATAGGGGGCTTACGACCTATATTATCACTTTGCACATTGTAACGTTCTAATTCTAATTCTACCCATAATTGACCAACACTTCTATCAAATTTTGTAAGTTGTATATACAAATGTATAAAGTAGGAAGCAATATTTTTTTATTTGATAATATATCCACAATCAAATAAAGTAATACCAATAGCAGGGGCATGCAGCGAGAACAAGAAGCATGAAGCATTTTCCTAAGTATATTTTTTGAAAACAAACCGAAATAAGAGATTAATCTCGTAATATTCCTATCACAATAATTAATATATAATTTAGATTTTAATATTTCATAATATTCTGCCAGATAAATATTTAATTTCGAGTTCTTTTCCAAAAATATGTTCAAATAAAAGTCATGTTTCTTTTTCTCACTGCATAACCCTGACCAATAGCTATAGCGAGAGAAATAAATTGCGCAGTACTATTTATGTACTCGTATATACATTAATGTACACACAGAGATTAATCTCGATTAAACTAATTTTAAAAACAATAATGTGCGACGCATAAAACACCCTCAAAGAGTTCTTATTCCTGAAAAATCAACATTTGAAGGACAGAAATAATAATGTTTTTACAACGAAATATAAATCGATCCATATTTGTAAGCTTGTTTATATAAAAAAAAATCTAAATAATACCAGAACCAATACTAATACGTATTACTATTTTTACAGAAAAACCAAGAGAGACATAAATTCTTTATTAAGGCGTCCTTCTTTGTCAACATTTTCGTTATTTTACGACTAGATATATCCAAAAAGTAATGAAATATCAAGAAGAGGAAGAAGGACTTGGTAGATGTAATTAATTAATCAGAAAACCTACAGAATTCCTCGGACGGCAAAAACAATTTTCACGCAGCTCCTCGAAAAAGCCATGTTAATAAATTGATATGAATTCTTTTAATGGATACTACAAGCTTTATGAGCAGAGCGAAAAAAAATTGTAATATATCCTATTCCAAAAATGTGTGACCATTTCTACCCTACAAATTACCACCCTTCGCTGTCACCTCTTTTCTGACTGAAACGATGGAACGTGTGGACATATGAGGGGTGCTAATTAAGTTCGTAAAAAATATAACAGTTACAGAATATACTTATTCGTTATCTGGTACACGGACCCCTTCAATAAACGAGTGGTCACCTCCTAAAGCAATGCACTTGGTCTGAAGTTTCTTTTATTGCAGGAAGCAGTATTCAAAATCATTCTTCGTGAGGCTATTTAGAGCATGGGTCGTAATCAGTCCCACATGATGATCCATCATGTCTTTTTTTGATTTTGGTAAATAAAAAATAGTTAGAGGGACCAAATCGACTAAAGAAGGCGGGTGTTTCAACACGGTGATTCGTTTTTGATATGTATGCTGGAGCGATATCCAGCTTCGATTGCGACTTCCAGCTTTTGTTCCCAAAAATATTTGCTGGACACGCCTCACACGTGCTCGTAACCATTTTCTCCAGATAAAATGCTGCGTTGACAGTTTTTTCTTCGGGAACAAATGATTATGCACAATTCTAATCCAAACAAAAACATGATTGGCACCAAGCCCGTATTTGTCAAGAAAATTTCCGACTGATGAACGGCTCGTTCAGGGTTAATTAACGCAGAAGTCCCTCAGGGATACGTTATCTGTACCTAAGTTGATAGTCGACAGGGATTGTTTAGTATTTCGCAGCATATATCAACTGATATGTTAATGTATTGATGACAGCATAATACCTTAAACTATTTTGCAATCTGTGTAAATAAACCCAAAAACCACACAAAGGACTTTGGACGCTGGTAAATTTATAATTCGATATTAATAATTTACTATTAGTTATAAGTAAATTTCTTTCATCAACTTAATAAATTTATTTAAATTAAACTCAAGGCTTGCTTTGCTGAGAGGAACTGATGCGAGAGTGAGACCTTTTAAACTGTTTAATACTAAAATTAGTTAATCTACTAAATTTGAAACAAAACCTACACATTTCGTCTGGCTTGAATGACCTTCAGACTCTAGGGTAAGCCGATCTCATCAATCTCAATGTTTCAAATGCCAAAAGTTAACATTTCTATTTAAACATCTATTTTTCGTTACATGTCTAATTTACTTGGAGTCGAGACAAGAACGACAGAATATATTGCCCTAATATTGAATTCACGAATAAATTATTTGATGCATAATTAGACACATCAATCTGAATATACTCTTTTAGAAAAGAATCCGGATTTCATTATATAACTGATTTCAGTAAGCTCTCTGTAATAAATGTAAAGACGCCATCGTCTAAAGAAAGACATGGATTTAATAAAGTCACTAAATGACAATGCAGTGTTATTAGCAATGTAAGTATATATTTTTATTTATACGCAAATAAAGTGTACGTATTGACATATTTTTGATGCATATGAAAAAAATTATTAAAAAATAAATCAAGGAATTATTTTCCTCCTTAATTTATTTTTGGAGATTAAATTTAGGTAGAAATTGGCTAATTTTTTCCAAAGAGAACATTATTTTTTTTATTGGCAACTATTAAGGTAGGTACATTTAAAGTATTGTTTTTTCGCAATGTTTTTGAAAAAAGTGAAATATTCATTTCATAAAAAAATACACGATGTTCTCTTTTGTCTCGAACAAACATGCAACGGGGAACGTTGCATGTCAGTCAATCGGTCACGGCCATGACGAATGGCCATTTTTTTAAATTTTACAATAAAATAATACTTTAATATGTGCCTTAATGAGTGCCAATAAAAACATAATCATCTCTTTGTAAAAAAATACAAATTTTCTAGCAAAATTTGCCTTTCCTAGGGCACGGGCGGTGTAACCCCATAAATTATATTAATTAATAAAAACTTAACCCATGTTTACCAATGAAAGTTTTCAATGAGAATCTTAAGAAGTTTAAGTTGTACAGCTCGAAATATTCGAAAAACTATAATTTTAATTAAAAATACATAAAATGTTTTATTTGGAATTTTACTGCCTTTTTTAAATAGAGACGCGAACACGGATGCCAGTCGACATTTGTCGAATCAATATTCTTACTATTTTCAAAATAAGCTAAACGATTGTGCTATGAAAATGGGACTAACTTGCTGGTGTCCTGGAATGGGGTTTGAACCATCGACCACCAAATTACTAGGCGAGCATTGTGGCTACTACATCTACAAGCTACTCTAAACACACCTGTAATGCTTTTGAACCCATTTTTAAATGTTTTTGTTTTTTCGGAATGGATAACGCATGAAGCTGATCCAGTGTGATTGGGCTGTACTTTTGGCATTTTAAGTCAACTGAGAGAAATGAATATGTCAATACCTCAATATTTCTGAAATGTGATGAGAAATCCAGAGAAATATGAGATCTTGCACCTTTTAATGCAGTAAAAAAACTCCTGGAAGTCGAGGCCCTGAGAGAAGGAGAACATTATGGCTGAAAAACCTGAGACAAAAGGTTTGGCAAGTCTACTGTAGAGCTATTTCAGGTTGCAGTAAATAAAGTGACGATTTGATAGGCCATAAGAAGAAGAAAAAGACAAATCAAACACAATTTTACGAATGTCTTTCTAGCTATCCGAATTAAAAGTCAGTTTTCTACTTTTGAATTCTTACAATTCAATATTGTAAATCTAAAAAATTTAATATCTTTTGTGTGCCTTATTTTCTTCACGCAAAATATGGCACAGCTTGTTCTTTTTATATACAAAATAAAACCATAGGAAATCTATTTTACACTACATTAAAAAATATGAAAAAAAAACAATTTTATCGTAAAAGCATTCTATTATGAAACAATTGTCAAATAAATTGGCTAAGAAATCCGAATCGGTAATGAACTAACAATCCAATTTTGGATTCAATTAAAAATAATTAATTCAAAGCACGGAACCGACACTTTCTGTCCTGATTGAAAACGTTGAGTGACGGATGGAGTGATGGCTATCTCATCACCAAGTTTTGCATCTCATCAAGAATTTTGTGGTACAACAGTTTCAATTACTGGGAGGCATGATGCAGCGTGGAGGGCTAGTTATTGATGAGCTCATCTCCTGCCAGTTGGAAAAGTTCCGTAAGCGGACCACATATTAAAATGTCAGTACTGAAAGGTCAATTTATCAAGGAAGTTAGTTGCTTTCGGTGATTTATTTACAAGTGAAGGTTCAATATTAATTAGATTTACTTGGACGGCTACTTTATCAAGTGAAAAATAAAATTGTTTACATATTAATAATGCGGCAGTTTATTCCAGTCAGTAAATAACATTTTTTATTTCATTATTTCGTAAAAACACGTACTTAGATATATACATTTATTATTCTTCTTCTTATAATGCCATCTCCTATCGGAGGTCGGCGATCATTCTGGCGATTACGATTTTATTTCCCGTCGCACGGAACAACTCAACTAAATACACTTCTATAATGTGTATTTGTTGCTAATGAAAATTTAAAAAAATATATATATTATTATTGAGTTTTGCAGGTTAAGCGTCACTTTAAATATGACAGCTGTTTCGGCTTGCCAGTCCATTGTCAAACAGTCCGATAAATGATCAAACTGTTATAAACTGTGATAATGACCAAGCAAGCCGAAACAGCTGTCATATTTAAAATAATGTTTTATCTGCAGAATTTGATAATAATAATGTTTATCTAAATTTGATTAATTTTAAATTTAAAAAAAACGCGTAGTTCTACAAACTAAACACAAAAACCACAAATATATTAATGTACATATTTATTGCTTTTAATTTGGATTTATATTTTATCGAGTACCTATATATTATTGCATAAATATATTAAACTAGATGTACACGATTCACATCTTTGCTAAACCCTAGTGTACGTAGTATATTTTTGACGGTCCACGGAGAGGCGGTGGTAGCAATATCGCTGGAGTGCCGCACTAGCATTTGCGCGTCCGAGGTTCGCGCCTTACTTCCAGCCGTATAATTTCGTTTTTTTAGCCGTGAATTTGAATGAAATTACGGATGTTACATGAATTTAAGTACAGACAGACAGACGGACAACGAAAGTATTATGTTTGATTTTATTTGACGCCTTAAAATGTATATAACATTCTATGTAAGTCTCGAGTGGGTAATAATTTACAAATAAATGCTTTTTAGGGTTTACGACGTGCTTTGAGAATTTTCTGGCGCTCGATGCTGAAAATCGAATGGCCACGATCTGACGACGCTCCCTTGGGCTCGCAATCACAATCCTGAAGACGGAGCAATATCCTCGCGGGAGCCAGTCATCCAAAAGCGCTCACAAGTGTGAAAATAAAACTACACGAAGACCAGTGAGTCATGTACGATAACGTGACGGACGGCCATCGCAGAACGAGCCAAGTGAATACTAGACAGATGAAAATGTTACATTTTCTTACTACATACCGTACGTGGTCGGAAAACCGAGAAAATGGTGGAACTTTCCGACCCCTCTGCGACCCTCAATCTTCCACTTATGTACAGAGTACTTTTTGCATCTCGTTATACGACGAAATTATGAAATTTTATGCAACTTTACTGTCTGTTTGCGATTACTCTACGTAAAACTTCAATATTACAAGTCATGTCAGTCCAGGATCTTTAACATTTTAGGATGTATCCACATTTCGAACGCCTGTAGGCGATTTAGAGTATTCATCTTCAGCGTCCATGCTTCAACACCGTAAAATAGAACTGACCACACATAGCATTTGATCAACCTCTGTCTGAGCTTCAAGTTTAAGTCGTCATTACAGAGTAGACTTTTCATCTTAATAAAAGATGCTAGATATTCTGCATTTGATCTCCGTATCACGGTCCAGATTGTTAGTAATAATACTGCCCAAATTTTAAAACTGTTTTACTTTCTCAATGTTGACACCCTTTAATTGAAGGCACATATTCGGCTGTAAATCAGTAACCTTATCGTATAGAATTTTCTAGATCGTCTAAGGAAAACTGTTTTACTACATATTATTATTTTATTTTCTTTGGGTATTGTATTCATTGGGATACTTATGAGGATTATAAAGAATACCAGCTCAGTATCATTTGTATTTATGAAAAAGTTTAAGAAATAAGATTTGGGGTTGTGTAGTGCTCCGGAATGGGGTGTTAAATTAATGCAAAAGTTGATACAACTTATCTCGTATTAACAACTTCACAAAAATAATCTATACATATTATCCCAATTATAATCATTTCGCTCTCTGTCCGTCCGTTTGTCTGTCTGTCCCTGTCACTTCGTATAAAGTCCACAATTCCAATCGAGTTCACGGCTAAAAAACGAAATTTAACAGATAGGGCTTGAACCCCGGGGCAACAACCCCGAAGGCCTCGGGTACGATACGAGCGGCAAGCGGCAGAGCGTCAGAGCGTCAATGCGCCAGAGTAGTAAGGGTCACATTGACGGCACAGTACTGAAATTAGTCATATCGTGGCCGGCTTCCCTCACTACTCGGGCGCATTGACGCTCTGACGCTCTGCCGCTTGCCGCTCGTGTCGTACCCGAGGCCGAAGGCATCAACGATGTTGCTACCGCCGAGCCTGCGTTACCCGTCAAAAATACAACACATACAGGACTTAGCGAAGACGCGAACCATTTCAGGTTCCGCCCTGCATAATCGACAGTGTTCAAAATAGTATCATTAACTGTCAGCAGGGGAAATATTAAAAAAAATCAAATATTTTGATTAAAATCGTTATTAATATTTCATAGATGTTGGCTATAAATAAGTAAATACTTATTCGTTAGGAACCGGCATGTAAAAGTACCATCATTTTTAACAGGCTGTAGCTAGTATGCATATAAAAACATCTTTTTAATATAATATAGTACGTTTAAAGATATACATTGCACATACTTGAACTTACTATGTTCCACAATATGGAGAGGATTTTGGAATAATGGGAATGTCGGTGTCTTGGGAATAAGCGTCTCCAGAGGCAATTTGATGTATTTTGTAGGACACGCCCCCATTCAAATAATATTGTGTATTGAGTTGAGGGTAAATTGTTTTTACGTTCAGTAAAGAAACATATTTCCAGTTTGATAAAAATAAATACAAGACTTCCTATTTGTTTGCAAATTCCATTATTTATTATTCGTATTATTTTATTTGATATACGGGAATATTTGAAAAACATTAATAACCTCGCAGGACTATACTTCTGATTTAATTATGAGTCGAAAATGCTCAAGCAACCATGACCTAATGTTATGGAAATATGTAACATCTAAGTTTGCATTTTTTTGGAATATTTCTGACTTATTTTTTGTAAAACGTTTGACTATCATCACAGTAACTTATATAGAATATGATAAATTCATTCCTTTTTAATACAAGTCAAATAAAATAATAAAAACCTTCTAATTCCAATTGGAATTTCTGCTGCGTTTTTATCATTTTATTTAACTTGTATTGAAACAAATGATTTTTTCGTAATCGATATGAGTTACTGTAATGATAGTTCAACGTTTTGTAAAAAATAAAGAAATATTGAAAAAAAATACAAACTTTGATATTGCATAACTTCGTTACTATCGATATTGGGTTCATGGACATTTCGACTCGTAATCAAGGTAGCCCTGCGAGGTTATTAATATTTTCTAAAGGACCATGCATTTAAACACTATAAATATGTTTTTTTTAGACTAGAACTATCCAATTCAATAGAGAAATTAATTCTCGTTAGGGTGTACGGCCGTACCCCCAATTCAACAGAGAATTGGGGGTACGCCCGATTGAGATAAGGTTGGTATAAATAAATTAAAATTTGTTGTTGTCGAAGTTGACCATTATTTGCTTGATCTGGGATTTGAAGACTTTATATATATTTTTTATTTTGATTTTATGAGGGAGGAAATTAAAAAAAAAATATACCTTGATAGGAGTAATGGTGTTGAGAAGCACTTGTCTTGAATTTGGGAATTTCTATGTTGCCACGTGATCTAGGTCGGTTACTATCATAGAAGTTTTACTAAAAAACTAACCCATAAAAAAGTTTTTATTATGCTCCCTTTCTCATTGAAACAGGTTTCGCGCCTACCCCACGCGTTGGGCTCGAAAATTAATATATATATATAAATCGTTAAAATTTCGAAAAATCCAAAATTAGACAATAATTATCAAATTTTTTTAAACGAAAATTTGTTAGATTATTTTTATCGTCGCCACGAAAGTTTTTTCGGCAGACAAACCGACAAGCAGACAATCAGATTCTACGAGTTAAAAGAAAGGGAGTAAAAACGAATGTATTAAATCATATATTTATGTCATTTTCGTACACAAATGTAGACATTACAGCTGTCGGATTTGGCGAGTTAATAGTTAATATTTATCGGGAGTTGATACTCGGTTCCGATCAGCTATAAGGAATTGTGGTTCCAAGATGGGCAGGCCAAAAAAATATGATCGAGGGTGTCTTCCTTCGAACCACACTCACACATCGGGCTACCAAGTTATGTTCAGCCTGAACTAATGGACAGCGACCAGACAGGGACGAATTTTCATTCTGGAGATGACCGAGATGTTTTTTTTTAAACCTTTGAATATTACTTCATACACTTTTAAAAAAGTATGGAAGTCTCACATACCATAGTTCATGGGAATGTCAAATTTTCAACAAAATATGGCGATAGCGTAGTTGTATCAGGCGTGTAAAATGAAATACACAAATAATACACCTTTCAAAAAATAGATAGAGGTGTGGTTGTTCTTGGGTGGAATCGGTGGAACGTTACATCGTGTAAAGTGATCACTGAAGCCAGCCTTAAAGACCTGTGGACGCCCGATAAGGACATCCATATGTGCGTTCCCGTATAAATAGCTTTGTCTCTGTGAGAAATTTATAATTTGTCTTAATGAAAAAATATTAATAAAACATGTTGATATTAATAATATAATTAACATAAAAAATATTAATAAATTTAAAATTAAAGACATTAAAATTATAGAGGTATCATTACCAGCTACGAAATCTATGTATACTGTTTCATTAGAAGTACTACAGATGTCTCTAGCATAGTCCCTTCAAAGGTATTGAAGGTTTTAATTTGGAACATATACGTATATAACTTTCAAAATTTTGATAATATGTGGATATTCTTACGATGGAAATACTGAACGTTGCATTGCGTAGAGTCGTATCACTTAAGCCAGCTTATATAGGTGTAAGTCTTGGGCCATCATATAAAAGACATCCATGCGTATGTCTGTGAGATTTCTACAATTTGTCTTAATGAAAAAATAAGCTAAATTTTTATTATAGCTCTAACCTCGTATAATCCCTAACGGAAAGAATTAATAACTACCTCACAAATATTTTTCTTGCTATGGACGCTCGGTGCATCTCGATGCATTACTACGATGCTCCGTTTTTGAATCGTAAGGGTTGACATGTGGAAAATAAGTCGGAAAAAGAATATTGCGGAATTCTACGGTGAAGGAACGAAATGAAATACCGCACGACAGGTTGAGGCCCGGGGTATTAAAACGGTCTAAATTACAAAACGATTCTTCTCCTTGCGGTGGTGAAGTTCCGTGTTGCGATGGTAAATAGACGAAGGAAGTACCATGAAGCCTAGGGCTAAATTCGTGCTCAAATTTTAATCGTTTTTTTGTTTTAGACCTCACAGTATGTTTTCTGTGCTTTTTCCAGCCCACTGTGAAAAAAATTGTTAGCGGAAGTAGAAATAATCTGTAGGTGGAAAAATTTGCACAAATATATATATGTGGTGTATAAAAACAAAGGCAGCGTAATCCAAAAAAAAATTGAATGCAGTCATCGAGGATTACTAATTTATAAATTACTGAATTCGTATTTTTATAGAAAACAGCCTATAAATTTATACATAGATATATTAAATCTAGAATTCAGTACATTTTAAATTATTTATCCTTGGTGATTGCATTCAAAACTTTATTTAATTTTTTTGATATTGCTGCCTTTTCTTCTATACCCCACATATTTAAAATACACTATTGACTTTATAGAATGGAATTTATTTATTTAAAGGAAAGGAAACATATCGGATAAATGAAATGGCTTTGAGAATCTTAAGAAGATGGGATTTAAATATAAATTTATAGCTCAAAAAAAAATTATAAAGAAATGTTCTCATCTTTTCATGGCCGTTCAGAGATGTCTGACTAGAGATTTTTGTGATATTCCGTATGTATACGATCTCTTTGACGGTCGGCTGATGTCGCTGATCCGAAACTGATTGAAGTAAGGATAGAAGACAGAAAGAGTGTAAATGCTCGCCAAAGTAGCTCAGAAAAGTGTTATCAGAAGATGGGCGAGTACAGTTACTAAGGAAGGTGGTATGGTATTAAAAAAATAATAATCCGTAGACTTTTATAACTTGGAGACATCCAGAGAATTATCAGTGAGTTAAATAAATTAATAATGTACTTCCTCATCTTACATATTCTCAAGGCCGACAGAAAAACCTCCCTCAAGGCATCTGCGTCATCGCTCCTCAAGCAAACCCTTTGAAGCGGCATTGTGCCTTTGAATATATTATCCGTTCTTGGACATCCCAGAGGCTGCGTTCCCGCCGGATTTCCTTCCAAGACCTTAGAGTATTTTGGAGTCTTTGCGTCTAGCAATGTGTCCTGCTCGTCTAAGTCTTCTCGACTTTATAGTATAGCTATAGTGCTTGATTGCTTGAATATAGAGAAGAGTTCAGCATTTGTATGGAAGCTCCATCGAATTAGTCCAAGGATATTACTTTTTCTTCTTCTTCTTCATCAGCCTTCGTCTTTCCACTGCTGGATATAGGCCTCTTCCTTATTTTTCCATTCTTCCCTGTAGTTAGCTAATTGTAGCCATTTCTTTCCCCCCACAGCGAGAATATCATAGGCCCATCTCTTTTGAGGTTTTCCTATGCCTCTTTTATTTTCCCAAGGTCTCCATTTCAGAACTCTGGGAGTTTTTTCGTAGTACTTTTAGGAGTACTGTTGGTAGTACTTTTGGGAGTACTTTTTGGTCCTTCATAATCACGTTGTAGAAGCCGAATTTTGTAATCTTGTTTTAATAATAATAAAATAAAACGGCATTCAGCACTGTTTGTTGAAATATTCATCCCAGGAGCGCATAATAATAAGAATTAAATGTATGTTATTTTCTGAGAAACACGAAAAACATTATGTTTACCTAGTGAGATGTTATTGCGTTATTTTTATCAAACAAGTATGAACATATTATGAGAGTAAATAGTTGTGTACGTAAAAATTAAGGTTTTAAATTTTAACACTATTTTTTAAAACAAAAGGAGTATTGTCATGCTCTGAAGTCATATACGAGTATATAAGTAAATTTTACACTTGTAAAATGATCCACCAACTTTTAGTGCTTACTGTATTAAGCCGGCATGAAGTTACGTATAATATAATTTCACGTTTTATGTTTATGACACAAGCACATCTTAAA